>CACRXP010000210.1:0-16828 GCA_902702965.1 Spirometra erinaceieuropaei
ACACCATAGTTATGGTGTCCATTTTCTCACTGTGTTACAAATTGGATGCAAATAAACCTGCAAAAACATCATACCATACATTTGAAAGTTAAGTTTTGCATTTGGCCGTGAGTACTTTCGCGTTAACTTCTGGAATATCTGTGTCCGTATGGAAGGAATTGGTGTCGTACAACATAGGATTGTCCGCTGGCGCTGGCGTTGTGCTTCAAGTCACAACACTGCATGAGCTTACAACTCAAAAATTTTGAAGAACAAACGGCCTCTGTTTCTATAAAACTAACGTGGCTACCCACGTGTTGCCTCACTTGATTTGTGCGGACAGAAATATCAGGTTTCACGTTAGGAAAATTATGTTGGTTTATCTTTCTCGCCTAGATCAATGTTTTACAGTGGAGGAACACCTGTAAACGCGCGGAAGATATCTACTGCAGCTAAAAGCGCGATACAGGAAAATGTACGGAAAAAGTAACGGGTTAAACATTGTCCAAAATTTATACCTGTTGGCCAAAAAATAACACAGAAACAATTGATTCTTTTAAATTTGGTAGAAAAACGTTCACCGGTCATGTTACGCAACTCACTCGTTCCGTTTTGCCTAGGGATTCTCTCTCGAGTCCAACCAGCAGCCGCCCAGCGTCGCGTATTATAGGCAGAGTGACGTTACCGACAAAGACAAGGGAGACTGGAATGGCCATTTCTGGCTTACTAGTTGTCGTCAGTCATTCCCAACTCCTGACTGGCTGACGAAAGTTAATAACACAGAAATGGCCACTCCAGTCTCCCTTGTGTTTGTCGGTTATGTCATTCCTTTTAATTTCCATCAAAATTAATGTGCGAACTCTGAGCAAATCCATCGGAACAAAATTTCAGGATAGCTCTGAAAAATGGAATAACTACCTGAGCTGAAATCCATCAATTACCGCGGAATAACCATGTGATATCCACAAGCTCCCAACGGGCAGTCAGAAGTTTACAGGTGCTGAATGATCTACCGTACTGATAGCAGTTTCATACTACTGACTTCCTGTTGGCAGCTCTGAATATTACACTATTATTCCACAGAAGCTGATGAGTTTCAGTTCGAATATTCATGTCAACCTTTGGAACGACCCTAAAAAGTTTTCTTCTGAGGGATTTGCTCTAAGGTCGCGCACTATTTCTGAGGAAATTAAAAAGCGAGACATTGAGACCGGAATTCATACACTACAAAGCACACGATGAACTCCGGGAACTCACTGGTGAGTCGGACCCCTCGCAGCTGCGTCACACAGAGACACAAGGTCGGCGAAACACGCGTCTGGGCTTTTATCTAACATCTATGCTGTCATTATGATAAACCATTGAGTATTAGGAGCGCTTTCGAATGGTAAAACTGTCCTTCGTTTAACCCATAAAGGTTAAAATGAAGTACGTACCGTTCAATGCGCTATGGAGTTGCTTCTGCGTCCTAAATGGACAGACCTATTGTCCCCAGTAACTTCAGCGACGCGATAAGCACATATCACGCCAAGCACTAAATTTTTGCCCGTTACGGAGCAAGCCACTGCAACAAGGTAGGATTTTTTACGTTAAAAATAGCACCAAACACAGCTTCTTCGTCATATACGTCATCTTTCTTTGTCTCAGTCACAAAAGGGCAGCTTAGGAGTACGCTTCATCACGGTAATAACAAATACATAACTACACGCTCATGAGGAGGCCATAAAGCATTAACTTAGTTGCGACCTAAGTGGAGCGTGGGATCAACTGCTAGACCGACCACCATCTGCACATCTGGAAGGTGGGACTGCAATTTCATCTAAGGAGAGTATTAACAAAGTTGAAAATGACAATAATGAACCGATAAGAAAGCAGTAGGCAATTCACTGCCAAAACGGACGTCAATTTGGACCACAGAAAATCCCTGTAGGATGAAGACATTGAGCAAATTTGCAACAGATTGCGTTGTGCCACCTAAGTCACTACTGCCGAAGACATCGGGTCTGCACGTACATAATTCGGGGACTGATTTGACAGCAAGATGAAGGACCACTGCGAACGATCGGGAAAAACCAACTCCACAGGACAAACCCAAGCGATAACAGCCCAAAATAAAGTCTCATACTTACGATGACAAAGGCAAGTGTAAACGAAGCTGGGGGGGATGTGAAACAACTAGAGGGCTTGAAATTCTAACGAAACCTAAAGATATACAACCTGAGTGCCAATGGTGGAATTCGCGTAGTCTACGGTCAGAACCAACCGAAGATGCCCTGCCGCTCAGCTTGAAGTGAAACAATTATACGTTTGGGGAAATCGAGGATTCGAGAGCGCTGAGAGTAGTTTAGGTGTACCTACAGTCGTATACCCAGTTTGCGAAGAGGCCATTACTAATCTCTTTATTGTGCAAATAAAATTTGATCTTGAATATTACCTATTACAATATTGTAGCAAAGGTCCAGTGGAGAAGACCACGGGGGGCATTTCACTCCATCTGAAGTCTTCATTGACATGCTTAAGTCACTGTTCCAGGAGATGTAGAGAAGAGAAAGCATAACGAAAGACTTAAAGCATTCAACAATTTTTCATTTTCACTAACGTGAATTAAGTCGAGGAATCTGTTGCAACCGCCTAGAAGTCCTCCTCCTTAGTGTTACTGGAAAAATCTTCGCCTTTTTAATTGAAAACACATTTCAGAATTTCGATTAAAATTGGGGAAACTGTACCTGTAGCCCCAGCAAAATCAGCCAGAAGAGCCTTCCCACCACCAGCCTTCCCCACATTCAGTCATCGAATAGACCTGTCCGGTCATATACGCACGCAAACAAGGATCGCTGACCCGCCATCGCTCATATGGATCTAAGTAAAGGTCACCCATTATAAATGCTCCAGCTCCTCAAATATTGTCCACGTTGGTAACGACGGGTGAGCTACTGTATTCTTTGTGGGCGCTCGAATGTCATATGATGAGCGGAGGTTCTATGTCATGCCCACCAAGGAGTCAAATCTCGCACCAATCGGATTGGCTTGGACAGGAAACTGATTTGTGTGGGGACTGAAAGATGAAGTAAGGCTGATATCGGCGTGTCCCTCTAAACGGCAAATCACTACACTCCTCACTATAATGATAATGAAGCTATTATGGTGGGTCAACAGTCGTGACTAGAAGACCGTCAGCCGAGGAGACAAGCCGGCGTCACTTTTTGATGAGAGTTAAACTACAGTGACTCATTGCTAGTGCGAACTTTATGGACCCCCTCACTTATGTGAGATCCGAGCTAATATATGGTACGCAACTGGCGACTGCTGAACGCCGTCAGTCATTGGGTATAATCTAATCATCAACCGACCGGCCCGGACAGTCAAATGCGAAATGGGGGAGAAAAGAGAGGTAGGGCTACCTAGCCCAGATCAATTACCTAGTTCCCCTGTGTATGCAGTCAAACGCATTTTTAAGATATCATAACCCCCGAAAAATCATGGCCTGGGAGGATGGCGGCTGATGGGTAATAGAATCGGGTGTCAGGCTGAAATGGTTCCTCCTTGAGATGGCTGTTATGACAGTCCGATCGCGTGATATGAAAACCCCCTCAGCAAAGCCTAGTACGTGCGTATTTAGCTACCAGGCCGTAGCCAGGATGCCTGTTTTTGCCAACCATTGCAACCACGCATAAGTCCTGTCTTCCTGACCTTGTTTTGCCAGTGGAACATTGTAAGAGCGAGAAAAGTTCAGGTGAAGTGGATGCGGTGTTGGTCTTATTCATTATAAGCAGATGCACGCGCACGTCACCACCAGGCCAACTACGTGGGATGGTGGTTTTCCTCGTTGTTTGCGTCGGTCGAACTATCGTGGTACGCATAAGGCGGAGTCCCTGGACCATGCTAACTGCCATGCCGAACCCCCTTTCCAGTCAGTTTGATTAGAACCCGCAACGGGCGCAAGAAATAAGAACGGAAGCGCGAGGATGATTCAGCTTGGATCTAGGGCCTTAATTATTCAGAATAAAAAATCAAATCCGTTTCTAGTCAATTATGTGCTAAGGATCATGACTTGGAAGACAGCGAAAATGTTGAGATGACTCAGTTCTAATTGAAACTGGAGACCAGGGAACAGTGGCTCCGTACCGATGTAACTTTTAAACATTGAAATTTAGTTGAAATCTGATATCACAATCTCTGCCGACATGAGCAAAGTGTAATTGCCAAGAAGCAATTGAGAAGGGAGCATGCTCTCTGGAACAAAAACTTGATTCATCTGACGTTTTTGATATACTCTCGAACCAATCATCAGCAGCAATCAGGGATTAACGGTAATGGATGCACGGGCAGTATTTATGCAATGCTGTTAGTACATCTGGATGTACAATCCACGACTGGATGACATTTTTGATATCCTTCTCTTTCGCAGAGACTGAGATGTCCTAAAACGCCAAAGTGTCCAGGAAGGCGCAAATACAACTCAACTACTCAGCTTCAATAGCAATCGGCCAATCAGCCACGAACGCCCTGTCGGCGTGTTGAGACGCAGTACAGTGAACTAGGAGATAAGGTTGACGTACAGTGACACCTTTGACGGGAGCTCAGTGAAATTGGCTGCACACGCAACTTTGCCAGCAAGTGCATGTGCGAATGAGAAAGACCAAACCGTACGGGTTTCAAATCTTGGTGAATGCCCCCGGGCGTCAAGAGCTTCTTGGAGGCCGTCAGCAGCTTTGTAAATCCACTCGGATTTGTAGTTGTACACAGACCCCAAGCTACCACCAAGCGTCGAGTAATGGGACCTCAAAGCCCCCCGTCATGACCAGAAACGTTTTAAGTTAGTTACCGGGTCTGATGAAGTTGCGAACAAAGTAAATGGGTCGGATGGACAGGGGGATTACTTCGGATTCATGTGAACAAACACCAGCAATGAAGCAGAAAGGCCAATTCTCAAGCCTTGCCTCACTCGACGAGAGCTGGTCACACTGAGGCCGCGATTCTCGCACGAGGTGGGCTAACTCATGAAATGTCAGCCGAAATTCCGAAATGCGTTTTTGTTTCGAACAGATTAATTAAGTAGGGTTGTAAAACTTGTCAGCCTGCAACATAATTCTATAATATTTCAGTTACCCCAGGATGCCGGCTTTTGAATGAACTTCCTTCCGGCTGCATACAAAAACTACACTCTATAATAAATGACAACTTATGTGGCATGTCTTTTTTTCTCATTGATCTTCAATGTCCCTAAATTTCTAATTTTATTTCATGGAAAGCATGCCTGAAATATTATTCTTTTGATCATGCGGTAGAAAATTACGTCCTCTTCTAATTCTATACTCGAAGGAGGGAGATAATTCGGTTTTCAAAAACTTTTCCGATTCTCGAATAATTTTGGATTCAGGGTTTCCAAACTACACGCCGTATATTTTTCGCGTACGGAAAACCACACATTTATCTACGGTCATAAAGGGAACATACAGAGTTCATAAAATTACGCAGTGGATTTGATTCATATTGTTAACTTTACAAGCCACATTGGTAAATACAGAGACATGACGATTTATGAACGGCCATTTCATGGTATTTAAAAGTCTCACAGTTGGAAACTTATTTAAAACCGAATTATCTTCCTACTTTGAGTATAGAATTAGAAAAGGACGTAATTTTCTACCGCATGATCAAAAGAATAATATTTTAGGCATGTTTTCCATGAAATATAATTAGAAATTTAGGGGCATTCGAGATCAATGAGAAAAAAGTCATACCACATGAGTTGTCATTTATTGTAGAGTATAGTTTTTGCATGCAGCCGGAAGGAAGTTCATTTAAAAGCCGGCATCCTGGGGTAACTGAAATATTATAGAATTATGTTGCAGGCTGACAAGTTTTACAACCCTACTTAAGCAATCTTTTCGAGACGAAAACACATTTCGGAATTTCGGTTGACATTTCATGAGTTAGCTTCATGAAAACTGCTTCAGTCATTGTTCTCCGGACCACCGTCCATCAGCAAACATAATGTCGGGCCTTTGCCTGAGCGAAGTAGTTATTAATGAGGGGAGCTTCCAGTGGTATTGGTGGTGAGTCTGGTGACTGAACGGTTATCGCGCCCCCCTAAGGACCCGAATGTAGACGATCGAGCAATCGCCGGATCCAACACAGTATCCGGGATGAATGCGGCAGCTGCTTATTTTAGGTCCGCGGTGGTGTAGCAGCTATCGAATAAGTGCTGTGTCCGCAGCGCCTCCAATACCGTTATTTGTTGTTGTCTCTGAAGACAGGTTTGAGAGGGAATAGGAAATGCTGGTCGAGAAAAATACCTGTTCTGGTGATCAGCTTTCCAACGTCTTTCAGATTTTTCTTTGGAACCTTATTCGTGTGGAATCCGAGGTCGGATTATACGGTCGTTCGCGTCGTTTGCGATGTTCTTACTATTCGTATCTTGCCTGAATCGAACAGATGCCAATCAATATGCACTGAAACTCTGACGAGGGCGCTAACATATCATGTATGACATTCGCCCGCACTGGCCTAGACGGATGGTTGTAAGTTGACCGGCCTATACAAAACTGATCTCCGTTCTCAAACTTCTGGTGTTCTGCGGCATGTAGCTTTATCATATATTGGCATACATTGTCGCCTACATTCGATCGCCGCAAGTCGTATTTCTTTAGTCCACTTCATCTCTACCTCTGATGGTTGGCTTGAGTGTAAATCCGAAAGACGAGCAAGATAATCGCCTAGTTCAAACTGCTTAATCAATTTGACCGCATTTACTATATGCAAAGTAGCCTTTCCGCGTGTATTGGCATGTTGAATATTTTGAATTACATGGACTGTGCATGCCTCGACTACTTGTATGCATTTACCGAATTTGTAGGGGTCAGCGCTCGCTTCTGAATGTCCTTCTTCCTGGGTTGCAGAACAAACGATGGATTGACTGATTTGAGCCAGTGCGTAAGCATACGTCGACAGTGATCTAATCAGTAGCTCGGTATGACGCTGCAACCCGTGTGAATATGCAGGTAAGGCAGCTAATAGAGCGTCTACCAGTACAGTATCGTCCAATTGTACCAGTGAATGACATTGCAGTCCGGTGAATGAAGAAAAAAAAATCTGTGGATGATAAATTTTCCTGTTTTCTAAGTATCGAGGTGCGATAGACTGAAAAACGCCTCCGAGGTAAACGGATTCATCAAGATGCAGAAAGGAGAAGGTCGTTTGCCTCAAAAGAGATAAAGAGAAATGATGACGACAATACTATCAGCACCAGCATGTTCGAAAAAGAAAGAAACTTCCGGCGTTGGAACGCCCCAGGGTCTGCTCGCAGAGTTAGGCTGGATTCCAGTGGCTAAATCGTGTTGATTAAAATCACATAGGTTCTCGAAAAGTGTTGGTATCCAAGTATTCTCGTCTGCGAACATTAAGTGACATTGGGAGAAAGCAGGAAAATCCAGCTTCAGCCATGTCTGCCAACTGAGTCTCGATAACATCTGAACCCTCAATTTCTAGCTAATTAATTTACCCTAAACGCCAAATCTCCAGCTCAAACCCCGGCTAGCGGCTGAAGATTGAAAACATCCGAATTAGGGGGATATGTTCTGGTAGAGCCGCGAACCGTCGCATCAGGCCACAGCCAAGGCCGGGACGTGTGCTTACAATGTGGGAGGTGGCAGCTGAATGCTTGTGGCGGATGAGGATGTTGTGTTTTGTAGGTGGGGAAAAATGTAATGGTGTGCTGTAGACGGCGGTTGTCTACAGCAGGTTTACATGAGTGCGCAGGTGGCCTAATGGGCCCATGTGGCGGGTAAATTTGCGGGCGAGGCCTGTCCGGCCACGTAAAGTAATGAATAACCAGCAGGATACATCAGACAGCAGTCCCCCGGGGACCACTTTACAACTACTCTACGAGCTTCTAGAGATCATTCTGGATGTAAAAAAAAACACCGCGGAATATCTCAAACCATGATGCAAGGAGATGCGGAAACTACCTCTGGGAGGAGGAGACCATTGGGAGAAGAGTGAGAAAGATCGCGACGGAGACTGACAAAAATGTATCGAGCATAAGCGTTTTCAGACGATCCCTAAAACCAGGATCGTGAATGACTGCCCCGCCGATATAACCAGCGATGAAGCATTACTCCCCTGCGATCGACGAGATTGGCCTGTTTTCGTGATAGGTGGGTATTGCTGGAACATGAATTCCGTATCGGTAAACCCGCCTCCCAATACATAAAACATTAGCATCTCGAATGAGGAAACTCTTTCCATTCTGCTCTCGCTGTCACTATCGCCACTCCGATGAGGAATGTGTACTCAGTTCCGGCCTGTCAGTATTTTAGTCACATTCTCTAACCCCTCATCGGCCACTGCACTGAACCCTGTGAGTCAGGGCCTAAAGTCTTGAAGAAGGAGACACGATCGCCGGGACAAGAGCTTTATTAGCCTGACGTTTCGGATTCCTACTCGAATCCATCATCAGAGACAAAAAAGCAGAAACGGGTGGTTGTTGCACAAGGGGCTGCGGTATTTATAGGATGCAGTAGCCATGCTACCGCATACCTATGAACATTTACGGCTCCTCCCTTCGTCCGGGATCGTCGCACTCAGCCTAAAGTCCTGACGTACAGCCGTCAGTCGAAGGCATTCAGACACTGCGAGGTCACTAGTCACTACATGACTGGCTAAGAGGGCTCTAGACAGAGCTCCAAGGCAAAACGGGACGAGCATATTCCGTAACCTTATCAGTGAGCGCCTCTCTATTATAATTTTATGTTTGCACTGGGACATAATGCGACTGAAGCAACTTAAAATATTTGAAAAAAACTGTTAATAACAATAAACCTAAAAACAGCGAGAATGGCCTTGCCGGAGACGAGAAATTCAAAGATGCTTCACACAGCGGGGGACCTCTAGTTCTACGGATATTCTCCTGGGGGAAAAACAAGTGTCGGGAAAATAAGCTTAAATTTGTCGGTCGATCATATAATTACTCTTCTACAGGCGATGGAGAAAGCGCAGCAGCATTATCAATGAGTGCGCACGACTTGATGTAGAATTAGTTTCAGAGACGTTTGGTGGTATGTTCTTCGTTGTTATACGAAACGGAAGCCACCCTTTTCTGGCGCAGACTTTTATGCGTGATGGCAGAAGAAGGTTACATAACGAACCGACGGGAATGCAGATCCTTTATCTATGCCAAAATCTGACTAATACGCGAAGGAGACTGGAGAAACTCTTTGGTGGCCTGTTGGGTAATCACTTCAGTACAATGTATCTGTATCAGTTTTTAACTCTGAAAGAAAGAAACAAGAGGTCATAACAAGCATAAGGACATATAAGGCGTCTCAAGTGTTCTGCCTAGTGACGAAATCGGCTTGTCGAATTTAAATACAGAAGACGGTTCGCAAGAGAGTTGTTATAGATTTTCGCTATTAATTTTAAACAGCTCGATTTCTGAATGTTGGCACTACAGAACGTTTTGACTGTGTGCTTTGCCGTTAGATAGTTCAATTGCAACTGAATGAGATTTGGTTGACTTCAATAAGAGGCAATAAATTCGGCCCTTCAAACTGTGTGACGTACAAAGTGCGACTTAACTGAAACACAGTCGGATGATCTTTACTCATGCAAGTCAGCACACGAAAAAGGCAGACTGAAGTCAGATTTCCGTCAGATATGAAGGACAAGAATCCAAAAGAATGAGAGCTACAACTATTAAATGTTTCTCAAAATTTTGAAATATGTTTCCAACTAGTAAGGTTTGGGTTCGTAATACTGATTGTCTTGTAGCGTAATCCCAAGATATCTCAGTCACGCCGGTATGCCGGCTTTCAACTGCGTTTCCCCCTGGCCGTCTGCAAAACCAATGCGCATCAATAAATGACCGTTTAATTGGTGCAAGAATTTACCATTGATTTTCGAATCCCTCATAAATGCAAATATACCTCATAGAAAAGGTGCTCAGCAATATTCCTTTTTGGACATGCTTGACGGAAAATTGCGTATTGCGCAAATTTTGCACTTGAAGAGAGGGACTCTTTCGATTTTGGAAGTTTTTCAAATCTAGGAATAATTCTGGACCCGGCCTGAGTTTGTATTTGTATCCAGCGTTTCCGACCCACGAATTGCACATTTTCCCTGTGAGAAAAATTATATTCCTTTATCTAATTCGGAAGATAACATATAGAGTTCCTTCTACTTTACAATGAATGCGAGCTGTGTTAAAATCTTAGTACGGCGCGTCTACAAGAGGACAGATAAGATGTTATTTGAGTGGACATGTCACGGTCTTACAAAACCAATTATCACCAACCGGAAGGCACCCCTTATGAGTATGTCGAATTTGCCTCCAGTGATAAACTTAACTCAGACACTAAGACACTTGGTGGGTAACGATGGGGAGTAGGACCCCCAGGCAGATGGTAACTTTAAAAATATGTCCTAAAATTCAGTAAACTTCACTTTTTATGCACCGTTCCCATTGCTTGAAATTTCCTCTCATTCCTGACTAAATGCATACTTACCAGCGGCGCTTTATTCAAAGTCCGTCATTCTATAAATGCTTTTTGTTTATTTTTTAATTGTCGCGCTCGATTTCACTGCCAAATGACGGCGTCGATAAGACTTGCGGCAGAAATTCGTAATTTTCTGTGTCTTCTTGCTCTTCAGCCTGTAAAACCCCCTCTACCACCATTAAAAGTATGACACGCTCCATAGGCTAGCTCACGTTCGTTGGGGGTCCTACACCCTATGGTTGCAAGTTGGTGTTTCAGAGCTATGTTAATAAATTTTGATCACTGGACACCCTCACTGATAACAGTGTCCAGCAATATCAAGATCGCTGCCGATACAAGCAAAAATGCAAGTTGCGGGAAGTAGTTGATAAGAAGTAGATGCGATTGCTAGAACAAGAGCCTTATTCGTCTGACTTTGCGGATTCATGCTCGAACCCATCAAGAACACTGTTCTGTCAATCTGAAGACTTTGCTGCCTTGCTATCGTGTTGTCGATCTTATACTGCGTAAGTTTTCCAGTATTGCAGCAGCCGGAATCCTCCGTTTGGATCTCTGATATTTCGGATACATCGATTATAATTTGCTTTCTAATCTTTCCTACCTACTTTCAACAAACCTCTTAAACAATTTGACGCTTGTCTCTTTTATTCTCACCTTGAATTGTTCATTCTGATATTTTTCGATGCATAAATACTTTACTCAATTTTTGTTCCTTATCCAATACTCCAACGCCTATATTAGACGGATGCATAAAAGCAGTGCTGCCGACAAAACCTGACACGGTAGAAAATCCATTTCTGTCTCACTAACAGTCCTCAGCCAGACAAAACCAAAACCCAGGTCCTGACTCACCCCAGGTTTGAGTCCGGGTCGCTGGCTAATGTCGGTTAATAAGCCAGATGGGACAGTCCACTGGGTTTATGTTTGTATACAAAACATCTAATAATGACTGGCGGTTGCTGTGCAATCACTTGTTCATATTTTAAAGTCCCAGATCCCTAGCAAAAGAAATCGTCCTTATTGCGTTCTAGTGCCACCACTCCAATGCGACTGGATACATGCGCACTTTAAACTGTTTTTTTTTTCTCATTCTGCCTTATTCCTTTGAATTCGATCGTATCGTTTGACCGCAATTTCTGCATACGGGCCGAATTATTCAGGAGCAGGCGCATTCGCTCCTTTTTGATCGAATCGCAGCAAGATCTTTTCTGCCGAGTCGATGTAATTTCTAGCGTGTCACCTATAGAGGTTCTACGTATCGCAATCATAAACCTCATTCCTTTTACGTCTTTTTCCTGCAATACTTAAAAGCCCCCAAAGATCAAATCGTTTATTTCCCTCTCATCGTTCTTTCTGAATATTTTGACTTTATCCCAATTCCCGGGGCGGTGTTTTCCCGGGAATTGTCTGATCATATAAAAACAAGCGCGCGTAGTCCTCTGAGCCGTTTAAACTCAGAACAACCAGGCTAGATGGGGAAATCAACCGGCGTGGGTGGCAGCGAATACACCCACAAATTGATGAATATTTATTCCCTGGTGGGTAAACCTCTAGGGAGGGTTTTGCGTAAATCCGTCTCAGCTAGTGGGGATTCAATCGTAGTTTCCAAATTGAGGACTGTATCCCGTGCTTCGGTGGCTGAAAATTTCTAGTTTACGAGAGTGCGGCCGCTCACTCGCAATGCTACTGGTATGCAGTCTGGACTACTGCCGTGCAGACGAAACTTTGTGTGGGCTAGGATTTCTGATGGCTGCTTTTTTGAAACGGACAGACCGTCTGTCGAATAACCCCCCTACGCTGTTTTGGGCTAAATCTTGGTCGCGTTTGCCTCAAGGCAAGCATATTTACGCGTATCTCAGTCTCATTGAGAATCAGGCTCACTCCTAAAAGCCCCACAGACCGACTAGGACGAATATTTCACTATAAGGTTGTCATTTTATATATTTTTCTGCAGTTGAAACGACTCAACTTCCCTTCAGTCCCTTACAACTGGGCTGATGGATGCGGGATCACGCGGCACGTAGTAGTGCTTGTAATCCGAGGAAAAGACTGGATAGCGTGTTCAGGTAGTTGTTTCATCAGGACTACTGGTCGTTAGAATGCCATAGGCTTTCCTACTAAATGGCGGGATCCGCATTCCGACATAATGCAAAAGTCCAGTACATGGGATATCACACAGGGTTAAATCGCCTCCAGTCCGCTTCACTTGGAAAGTTGCTTTCTCTCTCGCTTGAAAAATTTCCTCCCAACACCAAATAAACGTTATGAAATATCTCACATGCGAACTCAAATTCCCCTTGTGGCGTGGAAACTAGTCAAACACCAGTCTAGATCTACTCCTAATCATGTAACGCCAAAGAGACCGGTAGTACACTTGTTCGATTTAAATAATGACATTTACTTTTCTCTTGGAGAATTTGAGGACGAAATGTCTCGCCCAATGGCATGTAGTCACCACAATGGCTAAAGATAACTCGATCATCTGATTTCTAGCTGAAAAATATCAAGGGCAAACATACTTGGTTGTGAAAGCCACCTTGGATAGGGAGGGCGTTAAGTCGAAATAGTTGGTCAGTTGATGCGACTCCCTCCACCGGGAAAGCAAATTCCGTTTTCAGTAGTGATGGGATTATAGTCGTTCTGCGAGATTTATGCTTGTCCTCTAATAAAAGCCTCGAAGACATAGTGGTCTCGCGATTCGCACACGAGCCTTTACGTTTAAACAAGAAATTTCCTTTCTGAAGTTTGATTTTATCTGGGCAAAAAATTCTGAAAACTCTTTCCGCATCGGATGAGGATTTGCCCTCGCGGAAGTCACTCACGAAAAATTGTCCTAGAACTATCCTCGAACACAATAATTACTCAAGCTCATACTGCGACAATATGAGTCAGATAAGAACCGTCACCCCTAATTATAAGTGCCCCATTTCCAAATGTACAGTAAAGCTTTGATGACAACATGGAAAAAGAAATCTGGATCCCTATAAAGAGGGAAGACCAATCTTTGGAAAAAGGGTGTTTAAATATGGATAAGAACCAGAAGCGGGGATTATAAAGGAAATAGAGCGAATAATTTCCAGTTTCAGAGGTCTGAATCGGCTTCCAGAATACGAACATTTTCTGCTTTAATGAACGCAGGTCGTGAGGAAAAATGCAATCATGGAAATCTGGGATAACTGAGGAACGTCAAAGGAGACCAAACGGCAGCAAATGCTCCCGTTCGTCACAGATAGGTTTACGAGTGATTAAATTAGTATGAAAACACTGTGAAAGAAGAGCAACAAGCGAAAATGAAGTTTGGGAAGGGTTCATGCTCCGATTCCTGTTGTCGGAATCTCAGTGAATCCGAGTTTATTCGTAACCAATCGCTTTCGACTCCCCATATACCGTCCAACGCAGTAATGATCAGTAGGCGGGGAATAAACATATAACTGTCTCGTGTGTACTTCTGATTGCCGGATGGGCAACCAAGCGCCCGACCATGAGGTCGGGGATTAAAGCCCTTAGTTGGCAGGCCACCGAAGCCCTACGATAGGCCTTACACAGCAGTAGTATTCGAGTACATCGGCCAGCCCTCGGGTTTCAATACATCCCATAAGAATGGATAGTGCGTTTCCAAAGTACCCAGCGGCCTGGGGAGCCTTGATCAATAAAAATGTTTAGTATCAGGGAATATTAAGGGATTCCGCGGTCGTAAATAACCATGGACCAGACTATTTTAACCAGAAACACCATAGTTTACTCCATTTTCCTCTCTGAAATGCAGGGCTTATTCACGAGGAGTTGGCGCTCTACAAGCTCCTTAAAGGACTCTCTGTCAACAAATACCGCACGTCAAAGTTAGACGAAGTTGCCACTGAGGTTCCGTCATCCTCGCAACATCTGCTGTGAGAGACTAGCGCATGCATGACATGTATTGGTCTCCACCGCGCATAATCTCAGCCTGGGATGGATCTGAGAACAGAGGATGAGGCAGATTCTGCGCATGTTCTTTTCTCCATAGTCGTTTCACTCGCGTTTCACAGCAGTTCACCCAGGGTAATGGTAGTCGTAGCTGTTTGTAATATGGAGTCTGTCGTATTTTTGTAACATTTGTCGGACTACGTTGCCCTTGTGTTGTGGATTTGAAACATGATCTGCGATTGTGGCTCTAAGCATGTCCTTTTATCCTACAATGGAAGAACAATATGGATTTGTATGCTTTGTATTGGCACAAAGGAAAAAGACGGTCAAAAACTGATACGCATATTTCCTTTCATCTTTGCAGCTCCCAGCCATTGTAAGCTGACTTTGTCCATTGAAAAAAATGGGCGATACAATACATTTATTCGCATCTTCCCACCAGCCTCACAGAAGAAATACCTCATACGACCAATTGTCTGTTCTCAATGGGTAGGCAAGTTGGCATCGAATCGTGGATGCATTGTCTAGCTTTTTACAAAAGGGGATCTAGATTGGCGGCGATAGCGGTGATTAAATGACGTAGGACGCTTCATTTCAAAGTGACTGTCATGAAAATCAGACCCTCAAAGTAAGGTTCACTAAGGTGTGCGCAGGCACTAAGTACATAGGCGGTTGAATTGGATGTAAATCAAACAAGCTTTGTTTCTAATGCCCCTACAGCAAGTAAGTCATATAAGTTCACGAAGGAATATTTACCCTCATCAACTGAATATCAAACCGCGTCTCTAACAGTTCAGACGACTTTACGATCCCTAGCTTGGGCACATTCGATTGCAGTTGGAGGATCCAATAAACAAAGGTGAAGGAGTAAGGGGTGTTCACCGGGAAGGTGGGTAGGGGTATGGTTTATGGCCGGGGTCACTTACTCGGGGAAGCAATTCTGCTAAGCGGAAAAGAGAAAGAAATAAAAAGACTTCGCGATGGCTGTTGCGTGAGGATGGTCAAGATGTTTTAGGGTGCCCATCGGGTAAAAACACGAAAATGCATAACCTTTTAGACACTGACTTCAAACAGACATTACTTCACTTCGTCTTATCACTAAATGGTAAAAATATAGTCATCTTCTAATGGGTGTCACCATGGAGGATAAAAATTTGTGATAACTCAAAGTTATCAGATGTTCCGCTGTTTTGCATAACACATATGCTCCTCGGAGCAAATAACCTCGGCCATAAACCATACCCTTGATGTTAAGGCGCAATGCGTTCCAACTAGCAATGTGGTATACCGTGGCTTGGCGACTGATTCATTCTCTGCAGTGTTCAAATCTAAATTCAGGTACTACGGCACACAGAGCACCGCCTGAGGAGGACTAAAAACTTAACAGCAAGAGACAGCGGTAGGGATTCCGAGGGGACATACGAGTTTTTTGCGCCTGACACTATCCGCGATTCATTAGGCCGCATGGCCCGCTCGCAGTCGGCATTGAATACCTGTACCTCATTCCGAAGGAACGTGTGAAGTCCATGTCTTAGCATATGGGCTGTGCAGAGGATGCATTGGACTCTGAAGACGGACTACCGATTTTGCTATTTGAAAAGTCAAGCAATTAAGAAGCAAGTCATAAAATTCCGTTTGGGTGTAACATTTTCTCCAAACCCGTAATAAAGAAATCACTTACTGAAACGTCTTTTGATTTATGAGGTACAGTCTGTGAAAAAGGCGTATTTTCTGGCTTTTAAGCAAATAATTATTAATTAACCAATTAGGTTGGAGTCAGATCGTCGAATTCGCGAGCCTACAGACACCACTTAAACCAGTGTTACAAACGATAGTAGGTCTGTGGCAAAGAGTCCATTGCTTCGATTTCTGCGTGCAAAAAGTAATTCCTTACAACATATTTTCTAAACAACATTTACCACCGTTAAACCAATGCATTTTTGCATGTTCTTACCATTACTTAAGCAGACTCCATCATGTTGACTTTATTGTGCGACTTTGGGCGTGGCTCCAACGGGCAGTGGCCTGCAAGAAGGCCCTACGTTCTCTCTTGATTTTGTTCAGAATACCTCCTGATTTATCGCCGCCTGCGAGATCTCCAGCCCGGACCACTACACCCGCATGGCTTGGGATGTGTTTGATCGCAGCTAGCTCGTGGATCGCGGATGGAGAACCAGACTTCAGAAAGATGCCGACTCAGGTTTAAGTCACATGTCTTTTCTGTCTAGTGCTGAGAAATTGCTGTTTGATGACCAATCGGCATGTCGTTTCATCCCTGACCTATTTGCTAACTCCAGTCAACCTTACTCAACTCCAAAAGTGACCGCCTTGATCTCTTTTATCCTTGTCAGTGAAGCATCTCAACTGTCTCTTGTTCGCCGTTATGCAGTACCTTATACTGGTTGTACTCCAGAAGTGAATGCTTGAATCCCGCCCTTGAAGCGAAAAAA
>CACRXP010000210.1:17002-34756 GCA_902702965.1 Spirometra erinaceieuropaei
CGGGTCGTTTGATGGATATATTTGGGCTGTCTTCCCAGTCGCTAGCGGATCTTCGACAAGTTGCGCATATTTCATACTTTGCATTGCCCCCTCTAGTTTTATCAATGTGGCTAATTTTGTACAGTTAATCTTTGTTAAGACGGTTGATAAGAGACGTGACTGGAAAGTAAGCTCAATCACAGAGGTAGAAACATTGTTTGACTGGGGCCTTACACTTAAAATCGGGACAGAAATATACCGCGTTGTTCCACCTTGACATTTCCAGAAAAAAAAGAAGTCTTGAGCCTTAGTGCCTAGAGGAAGATTTTTTTCACTGGCGAACAGTGTCATCAAACACTGCCAGAAAACTTCGAGTGATAATGTGCGTCGACCCGCTTGCGCAGGTTTCGTGTGCCGGCTTTCGAGTTCTTTTAATTGCTTTAATTATATTCGAATAGTCATGAAATGCTGCTACTAAAACACGGGAGACTGAAACGGCTGCTTCCGGTTCATCCACCGGCCTAAATCAGCCGAACCTCAACCATGGCCCGACTGAGAACCTAAGTCACCTTCCGGCCCAGTTGCTAATTGAGTCAACGGGCCACCACACAGACATGGGTCTACGCACTGCAGGCCGTGACTTGAAGAATGTGAGGTCACATAACATGAGCTCCCGGTCAATCTAGTTCGATAGAAGTTGCTTCCATTGAATATTAAACATTCTACACAGCTGCCGAGAGGGTCTAAACTTTAGGTCAGTGATGGATTATTAAACATTGAAGCATGTGTGCCTGATTTCCAAATGTAGGCATGATAAGTCCGGAGTTAGAGTAGGGTGCTTTGACGACGAGAAAGATTATTTGTCCGTGAGAACTTTCAGTTAAAGATTAAGTGACTGTTGGACATTTTCTAATTACTAAAACCCTCTTCTATTAGCTGTCTTCCAGGATTCTTCGTTCGTCGCAACCTTTTTGCAAACTAAAGTAGGATTTTGATATGACTCTCGCGGATTTGGAGAAAACACGTGTTAAAATCCATCACGTAGCCGGCATTGTCAGCGGCACTGTCAGAACTGCGCCAAATTTTTCTTCTCCTTCCAGGCAGCCAAAACAAGCCAACTGTACATAATACCGCACCACACTAGCCAGCAAGCATGCAGGAGGCGAAAATAGTTTGATACGAATGACTGCCTCACAGTTACTATGGATATTTGGGATGAAATGCTGTCACTTATCCAGGCTTCAGACTTAGCTCTCGGCTTACTGATATAATGCTCCTCGGGACAAGTAATGTATCCTGATACAGAGTTTGGATCAAATGAAGATGCAAGGGGGAGGACGCGTCGATATAGTACGAACGATAGAGTGAACTAGATGAGCTGACTTAGCTATATCGCAAATGATAAACATTTTATGCAACTCGTAACACACGTATAGGATGTCAATCTGCGTCCACAAGAAAAAAAATACGGCAGCCACCTCAGACCGCCTCAGTGTGCATCTAATCATTCACTTGCCCCTGTGGAGCAGGTCGTATTGGTCGTAAGAGTCGGCACATTTCCAAAAGAATACGAGAGCACCTTCCCGCATGGCTGGCAAAAGGTGAAACTATGAGAATAGGCAGCACCATCCTTGCGCATGCAGTGGATTCAGGGCATCCTGTGGACCCCGTTGAAGCATTTCGTGTGATTTATAAGATGCCCTCGAGCTACCCTAGGCTACTGGGTCAGCGCCTGTTCGCAACAGCAAAAGCGGCCGCCATCAGGTTACGAAAACCGACCCCAGAAGAACCTAGTTCAGGCCCCCGCGCTTAGTCAAAGGTTGACTAACCACATACAACTTTCTGCGCCCTTCCGCTCTTGCCTTGCCTGTATTTTAAAAACTGACATTTATCGGTTTTTTTCACTCACTGTAGCCCGACCTGACGAGAAGTTATCTAAAGCAACGTTCGCTCGCCGCCATTTCTTCTGGATATCTTATTTCTCCTGAATTTTTATGACTCCGAAAGTTGTCCTTGCCAGAGTTCTGTCATCTTACTCAGATCTCAGTTTCTAGGTAACTCTGTGACCAAAGAGAATTTCTGACTTGGCATAATAAACTTTTTTGCAAGAATACCATGGGACAGAGGTCCGAGAAAACAACGATATTCAAATCTTACCTAGAATGATTAAAGCCATCAGTAAGCTAGCAGCTCCTAGGTATGCATTTATGATTATGTTTTATATTTCCAAGTCCCCATATGTGAGGATGTGTACGATAAGTAGCAGTAGTGACTGATTAGTATATGAATGGCTCTCCAACGGTCGGACGCGGGAATATGGAGCCCCCGTAATGCAGATAGCCTCGCGTCAACTTCCGGGGAACGCTTTTTCCCGTGTGCTAATTTTAATCCTAACGATGTCCCTAATCACACTAATTCAAAATTAACCCACACAACCCTAAGCCTAATCCCAACTTTCCTATCCCCAAGCCCAATTCTAACGTTGACTCTGATCCCCTGGAGTTAGAGGCAGGGTAACCTGTAATAGGGGAGGGTTCTTATTCCCGTGCCCAGGCTCTTCGGCTAGTGAACTGCCATATAAAGCTATTTTCTTCGCACAGCTCAGTGGTGGTAGAATACAAAGAAGAGGGTTAAATATGCCGATATTCCTTTCTACTACAACAGAACACTAAGCGTTGGAACGATTAATCAGTTGTGTATTTGACCCAGATTACTGATGGAGTTGGTTTATTTAGAATGTACGGCTAAACTTTATTAGATATTTAAACACTGAATAGCGCGCTCGATCGTTTTTGACCCTATTAATAATCCGAGTCTTCTACTTCCAAGTGACTGATCATTTATTGTGTCGGATAAAAACGGCTACAGTGGTATAATCGGCCTAAAAGTTGTCCTTACTTCCGACGATGCTGAATACCGTTGGTCTAAAGGGAGATCTAGGCCACTGAGACGTGCGTTCAATGCAGTGTCTAGAATTGTTAGTCACAGCACTATCTCTCAGGATTTTTGAGACAGGAATTCGCAGACGGTTACCTTAATTCAGAGAGCTCCATTTTCCTGTGAGACCTATTTTGAGGTCCATTGAGTCGGCGGCTTGACGTTTACGCCCCGAATTAACTCGGTGTCTGACCCAGTGTCTGGTTTGACGGACAATGTGGATAGACAGGATGAGTCGGCCTCCGATTGCTCAGTGACCTGGACTAGACATGGTTCAGACTATCATGCCGTCTCTGATAGAAGTTGGACCCTTTGATGGCTTTTATGAGAAAAGCCAGGGCAAAAATCTAAAGCAGAGGGAAACACCATTAACTAATAACATGATGAGGAATCACAACAAATAAGGAAACCTAGATACTTAAGCAAGGAGACTGAATGTAATTGTCGAATGCTCATAATTTCGTGTTACGTCATGGACTTCCAGTGCAATAAAGCGGGCTAAAGGCTCATTGGCTTCGGCGTGTGAAGGCGAGAACCTGGAGGCGAGCCGCAGTGAGACAGTAGTTATACCACTGAATTTGACTGACTCCGCCCTGTGTAACCCACGGAACATAACAAAAAACAAATCATATATCAAGATTTAGAATGTCATATAGAACAAATATGTGGGGTAAGCTGCGCCCAAAAATGTCGAATTTCCGATGTAAATCCCATGTTTCCAACTGTTGTAAGTCAGTTGTTTTCTAGATATGGTCAGAATGTTCGTCGAAAAAGGTTTTCTGCATGTAAAATTTGAAAAAATCGCGGTCAGGACCTGAAGCTTTGTTGAAAATTGCATGCAAATCGGCCAAAGGAAAAGTAAGAAAGGACAAAATGATGGTGTGTGTACCTCTTCAGCGCGGCGACAAGTCATACCTATGGCAGGGGCACAGGCAGCAGTCGACTGATTTCTACATGAGCTGCATGACTTACCATAGTGACAGCATGGACAGTATTTAAAAGCCCCGACTCGTGTCTCGCCGATATTCTGCCGCTGCATGCTATAAACGCGGAGAATTCGGCTGATTAGCATGTACATTATGCAACATATGTATGCTACTAGTTGCCTGTTGGCAGTTTACGAAGGGCACGCGGTAATCCCGCTGTAGCTGATGGACTTTAGTTCAAATATTCACATCAACTTTTGGACTGAAACCCACAAGAACAGCACAGGTATATACGGTATATGACCTATCTCATGAAAGCTGATAACGGAAACTGATGTGAGAATTTTTAGCATCTTAACGCTGCTTATTTTGCCTGCTCATCCAGTCCCTTCCCTTGTGCAAAAATTGTCTTTTCGTAATTATATCAAGCAAATTGTCCATACATTTGAGCGAAAATGGAGGTTTCGATACATTTGTACAATGTCCTTTGCTAATATTTGTTCTAGACTTCGATGTTGCATCTAATCGTGCTTTTCACTGAAAGGAGACTAATTTACTCCCGAGAGTTTTGCTTAACAAAGCTTGCTGGACTTTAAAATGGATTTTCTGTCCGATATTAACTATGGGAATCAATCTGCAAACACAAAGATTATTTTAAGAGAACCAGACGTTTAACATATTTTTAGAAGTCATATTAGCAGATCTGTGCAATTTGGTGTCTTGACGTGCAGTAATAACGCACACAGGCAATCCTTCCTTCAAGCTCGTCCTAGACTTCGATGGCGCATCTAATTGTGTTCATCATTGGGAGGAGAGTAATTTACTTTCGAGAGTTTTACTAAAGAGAGATTGTTGGACTTGGAAATTGACTTTCTCTCCGATGATGACCGTGGGAATGAGCTTGCTAACACAAAGGTTATTTTAAAAGAACCAGACGTTTTACCGATGTTTAGAAGCCATATTAACAGGTCTGTGCAATTTCGTGTCTCTTGGCGTGCAGTAATAACACATACAGTCAATCATTCGCTTAAATGGGCTCAGATTGCTTTGTTGCTTGAAAAATTCTGCTTGCTGTCACAAAAGTGACCACTAACGAATATTCGTTTCTAGTTTCGAACATATGCAACACTACATGATGCGCGATCTCGCTTCTGCATATACCCAATTCAGAAATGGAACAAGCAAAACACAAGATGTTTCAGCAAAATATCCGTATTTATATGGGTACCCTGCTGTGCATTCATAATCGTAGAACGAAGTCTAAAAGCGTGTAAAAACAGTGCAAATGATTGTAATATAAAGAGAAAAGCGCGTTCTTACATTTACAATAGAAGAATATTAGTATTGCTCAGGAACGTGAAAGAAACGGCCAAAAGTGCTGAAATTTTTCTTGACCTCACCGTGCAAAAGTGCAAAGTGCTGAGAGATCCGTCAACGGAGCGCAGTGTTTAAGCACTCCTCAAAGAGGCAAATTATTTGAAAAAGTCCACTAATTGATCAAAGGCATGTTTATTGCTGACTTTCGTTGTGGACGGCCATTTTTTCGACAGTGAAGTTTCCTCCTTGAGTGATTCTTCAACTGTGACCCAGGCGACCTTCTACATGGAACTAAACGCCCAAACACGCGTTATTTCGGTAAATGCCTTTAAAGTTTTTGACCGATACGTGACACGTAACCTGTCTTTATGAGAGATCGGGGGATAACACTGAAAATCATGAAGTATGCAGGGATATTTCAAAGTCGATGAGAAACTGAACATAATCTAGAACAAAGGAAAAGTGCAAGTTAATTTAACGGAAGAAGAGTTTTCTTTATAAACACGAAATGGTATGCTTGCGATTACGCCTGTAAATTCTACTTAAATTTATTAGCCACCGATCGGCATGGCGGCACGTGACCTTATGAAAACTTTCGTTTCTACGACGTCCCCATTAGTGAAATCAAGCAAAATCCTGTCTCTTGTTGAACCGCATTTCAATCAACTCAGATGAGTCAATATCACCACGAATTCCCTGAAAATGTTTTGGAATCTATTTTCTGGCTGTAGGCTGTTGACAAACCGCCATACCTGAACTTTCACTAATTCTCAAAAGATATTTAGATGTAAACCTCACTAAAATACCGTTTTAAACGTAATTTTATTTGCGTTTTCATACTTAGTCAGATTTTGCCTGAGAAAACATTCTGTACATCTAAAAACAAAGCTAACTAAATTGGATGCATGCATTGCTGTCGGCTTGCTAGTGATTGACAATCATTCGTAAATTTCGACACCTTTCATTAGTTAGGTTACCTTCTGTAGAAGGCGCTAACCATTTGACAAATTTACCGCGCAGATAAAATGACACTTCAGATTTTGCGAAAATATTGCATAGTTGATCAGTTATTACGAGTAATCGAAAAAGAACACAGTGCATGTAGATTTAATAAGTGCCTGCATGAATAGAAGTATAACAATGACACAAAATTGAGGAAAAACGGAAAACGGTTGTTGATTCAAAAATTCACTGCCACAGAATACCTACCTAACCGTCATGAATGTGGTGAAGGAGTGTCGACCGGAATCAAATGAGCTGAATCAGCGAAACGTCGAAAGCACCGGCATTTAAAGCACTTATATGAGCGATGTAATATAAATGCAAAAAATACGGATAAAAGATCAAAAATTGACAAAAAGTGTGCAATCCGCCACGCGTTCAAGATTTTATGGAAGAACTGCGTTAATATACAGTCGACGTGGCAATAATAAAGCATTAATAGATATCCCAAAACCTGTTTCCAAGCAGAATCTTTTACCTGACAGATTACGCAATGCCAAAAGCTGTGGTCTTAATTTTGGGTTCATTGACATATTGTGAAGTCTGACCTTCACCTAATTAGTTTTCTGGCGTTTAGTGCCTACAACAGTAGTTGATAATTAAGAATTAGGTATCATCCCATTATTTTAAATACATTTTAGAGGTGGTTTAATTCTTATACAAACACTGAGCAGAACACTCTGTCTCCTTGTCGTGCACAGTTTGGAAGACCAGTCGCTCCCTGTGCTCTTCTAAGGACTCATTATAGACCGTTACCAACCTACATTAGGTGTGATAACTCATGAAATGCTGACCAAAATCCTGAGATGCGTTTTCGTTTCGAAAAAAATACTTAAGTGAGGATTTGAAATCAGTTATCATGGAGCATATTTCTATAATAATTCAGATACCTCGGGATACCGACTTTTGAACGATTATCTTTTCGGTCGCAAGCAAAAAGCCTACTCTGCAAAAAATGGCTACTAAAGTAGCATGGATTTTCCTCAGTGATTTTCCACGCCCTTGTAAATTCAGCTATAGTTCATGTAAAACACCCACAAGTATATTTATTTCGTTACTCATTCGGTAAAAAATTACGTCTTCATCCAATTTTATACTTGAAGAAAAGGTGTTATTCGGTTTTAAAAAGTTTCTTTTATGAGATTTTTTCAAGACCGTGAAATGCCCATCCGTAAAAGATCGTGCCTTTGCATTTACTGATGTGGTTTGTAAAATTTACAATATGGCTTAAATGTACCGCTAAATTTTATGGACCACATATAGTATTCTCCTAATACCGTAGAGAAAAGTGCGGCTTTCCGTAAGCAGAAAATATACGGTTTAAAGTTTGAAAACCCTGAATGCAAGTGTAAGGGCAGTCCGGGCTCAAAACTATTCGGGAATGGGAAAAGTTTTCAGAACCAGATTGTACAATTTCTTCGACTAAAAACTGAAAAAGACGTCATTTTCTACCGAATGAGCAAGAGAATTAATTTTTTATGCTTGTTTTCCATGAAATACAGTTAAATTTATAAGAGCATCAAAAATGAATGAAAAAATTAATGTGTTTTAAGTAGTTCTTTTTACAGAGTGTGCTTTTTGCATGCCGTCATAAAGACGCTCGTTTGAAAGCCAGCATCCTGAGATATCTGCCTTATACTGCATGATATTTACTTTTAAAACGTACTTAGATAATCTTTTTGAGTCGGAAACGGATTTCAGAATTTCAGTCAACATTTCATGAGTAAGCACTACCTACTGTATATCAAAGAGACCGATAATGCAGATTTGCCTACAGCGAGAACGTGCCTTAAAATTTGGTAGTTATTTGTCTGCTGTGCAGAATCCATTGATTACCGCCACACACTTCATTTTAAAACCGCCGGAATTATACATAGCCTGGGGATGACTCCAACCAAATCCTCCTTACTGTAATCTTCTTTCACATTTCCCAGTCAGCCAAATATTATTTCGCCCTGCAATGGGCAAAACTGGTACACAAAGCCGAGGAGGCTAATTTTTGCGCCCAAACTGAGAAAACAGGGATGAGCGATGGAGTAAAAGAAAGTACGTCCGCACGACGGTCTAAGTCTTCGACCCAGAAACGTGCCTGCTCTCATTTCATTATCAGCTCCCCTCCCATCTTTATGCCTCCTCAGACGAAGTGTATAGTCTGGAAGAAGAATTGTTCAGACGCATGCGCCCGACCGCCGAAAAAGTCGAGAAATGTTTTATTTCATGAGACGAAGGTGAGAATTTAAGAGCTATTACTGGGTTTTATTCTGATCACATTTCCACCCGGCCTTCATGCCTGCAACCCTCCGCCCGTCAGGGCTGATAACGCGTTGTATTTTCTGGGTTGATCGCTATGGACTGGAGTTCAAAAAGGGTGAGAAGATGAATAAGAATAGAACATAATGCGAGGAAAAAGGAAAGAAGGTAAAGGAACTGAGTAATAGGGCGTGAATAAGTTCGCTTTTGAAAAAGTACACATATGTGACGTTTTTGTCAACGACAACTCAGAAATGTCCGAGGGCAGAGTTCTAGGGAATGTTAGCAGGCGCTACACAGATTTGTGCCTTCAGACCATCCCAATTCCTTCGGCGGTATGTCCGTTCTCGCCTATTACCAGGCCGTACGCCAAATGACGGATGAAATTCCGACCTGCTGCGGGAGAGGAAATGACGAAGGGCGCGTTACATTTCCCAGCAAAAAGGCAGACATTTTTGGGCTTGGTTTTAGGGTTAAGACACGGGAATAGGTGCTCGCCATAGAATTTAGAGCGAAACCATCACTTTTTCTGGAGGGTCCCCATTCCTGTGTCTTGCTAAATGCTCTTTTACATCCAAGCATGCACAAGCAAGCGGCTTTAGTCTGTGGTGCTCAACGGCACAGAAAACTACTTGAGTATCAGGGGACGTCCGATTTCACTTAAAATTCTTCCGTTTTCCTTTCATAAAACAAAGTTGGAACGAGTTGTTTTTGTTGCTGTTCTTCTTCTTCTTCTTCTTCTCAGTAAAAGGCCTTCCGCGCTACAAAGGAATGCAATAAGTAAAAGGAACAACGTAACATGTACTCCATACCAGTCCTTCAATTTTTCGCGATGACCTTGTATGAGTTGCGTCACCTACGCATGTGGGAATCAGCACCCATAATCCCAGATATGGGATTTTTATGAGCAAAGTCTATAAGACTTTTCCTATTCTGATATATTGAACTGATCGGTAAACGCCATTTCAACGGCTGCAAACCGGCCGGAAACGTGTGTTGACTTACATAAAGCCAAAAGACTGGGAAATTAGGGTTTGAATCTCAGTTCCCGCAAACCGTGCGGTTGTATATGCCTGGCTGACGACGGTTAACAAGCCAGAATATTTTTATTCTAGCCCTTTTTCTCTTTGTCCGCATTGCTTTCAGTTTATGTATATGAGGGCTTATTGACGAAGACGAGAGCAGGATGGACATTTCTGTCTTATTAGTTGTCATCAGCCAGCGAAACCCAACACCAGATTTTGTTGGATCTTGAATTCGAAACCAGGCTCCTTGGTTATTGAGCCTTAAGTAGTTTAACGTCCTATCTTTGAACCATGGCCCGTTGTCAGGTATAAGCATTTCAGTGGAAGAGACTCACTGATCATGCTATAGAACGTGCTTGTGCCGTAGTGCCCTGGGACCCAGTCTAGAGCACGCGCAGTCAATTTATTCAGATATCCGATCGGATCCCTTCACATTCATTTTGTGTCAAACGCCATGCATAGGTGATTGAACCTATTTTATATTCCCTCAGTTCAAAAAGACTACCCAAACAGGGTTGAGATCTCAATCTCCGCACAGCGCAAGCCCATTTGAATCCAGATGCTCTAGATACCCGTCTTTCCGTGAGTCTCTTTTCAACCATGTATGCAACCTAAACCTAGAGAAAATGGTTACTAAATAAGTGCATACTTTTCTACTGATCCTTAAAGTTCGTGTAAGTTCACTTTTATTTCCATTAAATAGTGAAAGAAATATTCGACACAAGAAACGGAGCCTTTTGCTTTCTATAATCAAAGGGATAAAGTATCAAGACTCTATTAGTGTTACTGAATCCTGTTTGATATGGAAGCCAACACATGTTTCTCTTGTAGCCAAATGTTCCAAGTCATGTGCTATGCATTTTTTGTAAACTGCTCTTAAATTTTTCCACATCTGTGTGGCAAGTCCTGTCGATGCTCATAAACTATGAGGTATATACAGATGGAGTTTCTAACAATATAAAAATATTGACAAATCTGAGGACAGGGACCGCTTCCAGAAAGTATAATAGTTGAAGATTTAAATTTTATAATACATTTCTTTAGGAAATAAACCTGAAAAACTGACGGCCGACTTAAGAATAAATAAGGAAATGGGAAATTGTTCAATCTTGCTAGGAAATGTGTTCGCACGCAATAAATCGGCAAACGTCTATCAAGTATTGCACCCTAAAGAGTAGTCATTTTTTGATTACTTTATACGTATATACACAGGAAATCCATTTAACGAAAAGCCCGAATGCCACAGGCCACCAGTTTTTATTAGTATTTCGGGACTGTTCATTGTGTAATCGGCACAGCGGAACGAGCGAGTTCCGTAAGAACGATCGGTGAGTGTCCCCTACCATTGTACATTCCCGATCACGACCAGCAAGACAACGAACCCCTGGCTCAGTGGTTAGGGGCGTTGGACTTCTAACTAACAGGTCGCGGGATCAAGCCCCAGGTGTTCCACATTTCGGGGTTGGGTATGACTGGCTGACGATGGCTAATAAGCCAGAAATGGCTATTCCAGTCTTCCTGGCCTTTGTCGGTAATACCATCCTGTTTGCCTTCTGCCAATAGTGCCTTTCTGATACACTAGGTATCTCGAAGTTTACAAAATACGTTAAATATCCGTATATAAATCGTCTTCATAAGGACCTGCTTTGACTGAGAAGGAATCTTCCAAAGCGCATATAATGTTAGGCAGACCTCACGAAAACTAAATAGAATGACCAGTGCTAGAAAACTATCGAACACAAGATTTCGACAGCACAAAACTGAAAGCGTGTAGGAAAAACGCAATTAGTTCAGCTTGGCACATTGCTTTTTCACTGAAAATCATCTCAGTCGTTAATATGGGTCTTCCTCGGGAAAGTGCCAATCTACGTAACGTTTATCACGGAGTTCAAGTGGCCTAAACCTTGGTTTAGTTAAGGCTGGCCGACACCGGCCAATAAGACAGAAATGGCCATTCCACTCGGTATATGTGCTGGCGGCTATGCTACTGTTTAGGATGTATTTACATTAGGCCCCAAGTTACTTCGGGGCGTATATGGTCCCTAACCCCTTTTGTGAACGCGCCTCCAAGGTAAGTTAATATCCCCGATCATAACCGACGGGGCAACGGGCCCGTGGCTCAATGGTTAGGGCGTTGGGCGTTCGATGACCAAAAAAATCAAGTTCGAGGCTCAAATGCGGTAAAACTTGGATTTGGGTAAGGCTGGCTGACGACGGCTAATTTGTCAGAAGTGGCCATCACAGTCTCCCTTGTCTTTGCCGAGACTTACTACAACATTTATATACACGTATTAAAAAACAGGCAGTTTGAATTCGTCTCAAGTTGACTCAGAAAACTGCAAATATCGCGGGGTCAAGTCCATTGTAGTCTGTGCAGTGTCTCGTCTGGGGTTACGAGAAGCCCCTCATAAACGGATGACTAATAATTGCATGGGACACTCAGAAATTTCAAAAAGCAGACTATTTCATCATGAGGAGTATCAATAAGATTAAACTAACAATTTCCTATTGCCAACAGTTTTCCGATTAAGATCTTCTGATTGTTCTATACGCTGTACATGTTTGTGACAGCGACAGTTATGGGGAGTGCCGGTTGAAGGAATTCTCAATCAAAAGCGAGCAGAAACGCTTGGGTTAGTCACCCGAGGTGAGTTCCTTGCACGCTAATATTGCGAAACTAGTAACGTAGTTTTCGTCACTAAAAACATGTCTGGATGCTTCGATAAAACCTTCATGCCCTTCGACGCACATTCGATGCACAACCCAATTTCCCCGCTATCTGAACGATCCTGTTCTCACTCTAAATAAGAGACACGAGTACTTCTGCGGAAATTTTTACTCTTGGAAATACATTTCGTAGACAGGTTAATTCCAATTGCCATCACTGACAATAAGAACGCGATTTCATCTTTTATGGATACTGTTGATTTAAAGCGCATGAAATTAATTTCTCTTCGTTCAGCGCTTCTACATGAAAATAACAGACTGCTAAATTAGATTTTGTAGTCTGTTTCCAGAACCCTCTATTAAACCGTCAGCAGGTATATGCTAGAAGGCAAATAAAAACCACAGTTTGCTTGCCCATTAAAATGGAAATTGTGACCTAGGATGACAGGAGAAGAGGAGTGAAGAAGGCTGCAGGAAATGGTCTTCATAACATAATCCAAACATAGTAGACTTGCAAACGAAAGGAGAGCATTTAAATGAGTTCTGATCCAAGACATTGACATGTTGTGGGCACAGTTCACGATACTTTTCATTATGGTTTGACAGGGGTCGTAGCGCTGCAAGCCATAGACAGCCGTTATTTTAAGACTTGCCTGCAACACTCCACAAAGCCTGTATCGCTGCAGTCCAAACTGCGGATCCAACTGATTGAAAATATAGAGCCTTTTATTCTGTCTCCTACAGCAGCCGGTTCAAATTCGGAGTAGGGTTAACGTTGCCGACTTGCAGGGCGACACATGAAGTGTCAACAAAACAAGTAAAAGGAAAACAACGGTCATCCAGTCATCCAGAGAAATATTTGCGGCGAAATGCAGAGGAACATGTTGTTGGGTTCAATACTAGTTATACGATATGTTGGGATTAGTTCGGGACAATTATATATCAATTCAATAATTAAGCCCCTGATTGCGGCGGATATTCAGTCATCGACCAGTCACGAACACAACACAAGATTCCTTTATTTCATATCCTAAGACCGGGAATATCCTCTCTCATACTAGAGGCCTGCATCGGACTATAATGACTGGTGAACGGAAATGGGCATTTCTGTTTTTTTGCGGCTGAGTGCCTAAAACCCATACGGCTGACCGAATTTAGGCTACTCATCAAGAATTGATAGGTTTTTACCGCACAAAACAGGGGGAACTGCAACGACCAATTCTGGCTTTCAGACTATCATCAGACGATGCCTGCCCAAACTTAGGTGATTGAGCCCAAGTCAACTCAATTCTTCAAAACATAGGTATCCGAATTATAGGAATTCGAGAAGGAATCCTGAACAGCTAAACCGCCCTGACATATCCACAACGTAAACAGCCTCACTCTGTGGGTGACTATGGCCCATGTTTGCTCCTTTGCGCATCGATCGGTTGATTGCGATGCACAAAAGACGCACTGCTGTCATAGAAAAGTTGCACAGAAACTTAAAGCAGAAAACTTGCTGCCCACTCCAAGTCTTCTCACTGTAACAGTTTCTTACTTTTTTGACAAAACGTGTATCACTGGCGTTCTTTTATCAACAAAATGTGTAGCGAAACTGAGTTTCATTGCCTTTAGGGGGACATGAATGAATATTGAAGTTGTTTGCTTGTCCTTTATTAGGAAAAGTTCTTTCGCCGTTTTTGACAACGGAATGTCTGCTGGAGGCGGTAGTGGAAGAATCGCCATCCTCTTTGTTGAAAGCTGGGGCGCAAAACCGATCAATGGTTAGCCTCGTAGTCTGCTGACCTTATGACGGATATTGCTGACAGTTTAGAACCGAATTCGCAAAAAATGATTCAGCGCTTTATTACCTCTAATACCTCTGCTCCATCCTCAAATTGCTGTGATGTCCTAGACAACATCTATTTCTTCTAAGCAAGGCATTTTTTTTAGACCGTGTTAGGTTGTCATTTTGAGAAGGAATTTTAATCCTGCCAGTCTAACCCCCCCCCCCCCCAACGATCACTACGGATTTAAGAAATCCTTTTTAACTCCTGACTCATGTGAATGCTTGTCATGACTATGCTATTACTAATCACCTCAGGCCCTTCACGTTAAGGAGATAACCCAATCATCTGGTTCAAATTACACTCTCGTTGTATGTCATACAAAAAGCTACTCTAACTCTCGACTGGAATTTCTAGCCAGATTCATGCAAAAATCGCTTTTCATGACACTTCCCCAGAAGACTTGTTTCGTCCACGCCCTTAGTGACTGCGTTGCTCCGCCGGCCTCTACTTACCTCAAGTGTCCACTCATCTTAGTATCTTAGTCCATTTTTGAGTGCAATTCTTAATATCTCTTGCCGGAGAAAACTCTCGCGGCGAGACACGGGACTTTTCCTCTTCCCTGCCCGAGACGCAAGGGCAGCAAATTAGGTTTGCGTGACCGTACGAAGGAAGCCGGCAACCCAGTCATAATGAAAGCCACAGGACCAAATACCCTGAATGTTTGCCTGCTATCTCGTTTATTTTCTTCTAATCCTGCCCATTATTTCTACCTCTTCCACTGGTTTTTCCTATTTTTCCATTGCCGCCGGGATTTGAAAGCCTCTTTAATGCCCCAATGGTCTGCGAAAAATAGTGATCACTGCTGATATCCGCTCGCACTCAAAAAATCGTTCTTACATCTCTGCTAAAAGCGTGTCTAATTTCCTTTGAGCGATTCGTTTGTATCGCCGCCAGTGACTGTGGATAGAAATCATCCGTGGCTTAACAGGCAGTGGACCTGATAGTGCCTTCCCCCTTCTCCTCAGGTCCTGTTCTGTCCGACTTGCACTCTATCTACCACACTTTAATAATCAGGTTTTCAGTAAACTTAGAATGACTTGTACTTTGCCTGCAGCCAAAATCATTCTAATTCTAGTGTGTACTATGACTAAGACGATTAGACACTTCCTCATTAGATTTTTTGAAAGTCGATAGGAGAATAGCCCTAGGCAATATCACGTCATTTTACGAAGATTTATCCCACTCCCCAGTCCACGAACAAGGCCAGATGTCGACTGTTTGATGTCGTTTCTCTGCCTGTCCACTCTGCTTTTTTAGGATTACGTGAAGGTTGGCGAGTCTGCAGACTTTGCCAATCTGTATCACTCTTATTCTTTCAATACGCCTATGTTCCACTTTCTTCCTAGAAAGTGTTCGATTGCGCTTCCCCAAACTGCAGTGTGCATGAACTCGCCACCCCATTCCTGCATCTGAAGCAGCCTTCTCCGATCTGGTGAACGAACCTAGTGAAACATGACGAGCGAAATCTATCTGGTTATTGGGTTACCACAAACTCCGTTAAATAATTTATTACTCCATCCTGATGCATAAAGTAGTCTTTGTATTACGCCAAATGTATCTATAAGGCACTTTATTAACAAAAAGTGAACGCTGTTAGTTGAAAATTATGCACATCTAGGCGACTTACTGTTTTAATAACTATCGTGGGCCTCGCCTGTGTGTTTCCGCGCGTTTCTCTTTAATGGGGCATTAAGCTAGCTGATAAAAATTCTAGTTAAAGAATCCTCACAGTCCGGAAATCGATTTTTCTGTTCACGTAAGTCAGGTCAGTGAGTATGTGAAAGGAGGTGGGGCTTTGCTCCCAGAAATGCCAATTCGTATATGCCACTTTGTGCCCTGAAGCGCAGGGACTATTTTTGTGTACCATTTTTAGTTTCTTTGCGTCAGTGTTTCCAGGCTTGAGTGAAGAATCACGCGGAGGCCGCGAGCTGGACGAGCATGTCGCTAAAAACCTGCGCGCTAACTAGGTGGGCAGTTGGTCCTTTCGCAACTTATTTTTAGATAGCGTTAATAATGAGCGGAACGTATGTCGCCTGAGTCACTTAAAACACATCTTGGATCTGAGGTGATCGTTCTGGTGGGCATTCATAAGGCCACTAGGCTGTAGAATTAGGCAGAAATGACCTGAAAACCAAAAACAATCAGGACAACGTCCTCTTTCGTTTTATGCACAAATCCTATCAGCATTATTTTGGGAATTGCAAACGAGACGACACTTTTTCATTCTGGAAAAAAGGAAGGGTATGCGCATTAGTCAGCGAATACCATAAAAAAACATACTTACATTTTTAAAAAATATCGGAGTAATTCTACAGTCGAACAAGAACGTATTCACAGCAGGGCTATTGTTGCCAATAGGAAAGTGGTCGACTAAGGCCTTCTACTGTTCACTCTCCCTCCCCTGAGATTCAGTGGTGGTAAAAATAAGTCCCCTACAAATCACTCTTGGATAACAGCGTGAAGGAGACTGAAAAACCAATTAAAATTGAACCTTCTAAGCTAAATGCCTTACCTGCGAGCCGGCTCCTTTACTTGCCACCTCATTAACTACGCCCACTACCACTTCATCTTTCATTTCTTCCTCCTCACCATCTGCCAGGCCTTACTCCGCCGCCGAAAGCTAAAGACGGCTTCAATGCCTCACCGGTCAGCTTCTCACACTGACTCAGTAAATTATTGCATCACTTTTGTCAAAAACGCGTCTAGTCCTGTTCGAGCGACTCAAGTGCCTTCTGTCCGATTTCGGTGGTTGTAGTTGGGAGACATCGTGACTTAACAGCTGCTGGACCTGATACTGTCTCCCCGCTTCTCTCTAAGTCGCGCTCTGTCCAACTCACAACTCTTCTACCACATCCTACTAATCTGGTTTTCAGCGAATCTATCGTCTCTGATGCTTAGCTTCATATGAAAATCACTGCAATATCTGAAGTGCTTGGCAAATTGGGCCTTCAGTCGTTTCTTCTGGACGTCACTGAACTAATGGCCTTGGGCACTAGCACAACGTTCTTCTCTCTTTATCGCACCCCCTGATCTGCAGATAAAACCAAGCGTAGTATGTTTGATGCTGTTGCTCTGTCTGCCTATTGCGTTCTGCAGGATCAGACAGAGGTTGTAGAGATAACGAATGTGATTTTCTGAAGTACTCTCCTACTTTGATCAACTTTCTTCTAAGGAAGCATCCGAATGCATCTCTTCCAACTGCACCGTACTTGAACTCGCCACACATCGTTCTGCTGCCTGAAACAAACCTCTCCAATCTGATGTCGGTGAATGTTTTGTTTCTTCCTCCTGCTGACTATGGAATTCCTTGAAGCGCCATTCCATCCACTTACCCGTTCCGTCGTCTTCTGGTGACAGCCCGGACCCGAAATATGCTACTGACACCGCCGCTGCTTACCCTGCCAAAATTGAGTTGACCGTCAACTTCACTAGGAAGGCCTGGGTCATGTCTCAGCATGGCACTCAGTAGATGGTCGTTTACTGAACAGCCAAAAAGACGTTATGTGTAATTTTACTTTTCGACTGTTTCCAAATCCTGGGCACTATATCATTTCTCGCAAGGAATTCCGATTCATTCGATTTACCCCGTCTTCTAATCTCCCATGACTCACTACCGTTGGATTACTTCCTAACAGGATTCGCAAGGCTGCGCAATACACCGGCGTTCGAGTTTCCCTTTCAGTCCCCAATCATTCATACGGTCATTTATAAGTGCTTTCATCTCTCATGTAATGGGAGGTTCTCTGTGTAATTCGCCTCCTTCGTAGGCTTTTTCTGTCGCCACTGCAGCTTAGTTCGTTCTAGTGGAAAGCGTAGTAT
>CACRXP010000210.1:34916-70622 GCA_902702965.1 Spirometra erinaceieuropaei
CCTGTGTTTCACATAAAAACGCGTGCATAATGTGAATAATCAAATCCTCCGTGCCCACTTTTTCCACCAAAACCTACTGAGTACGGGAAGAATGAGACCGATGCTACATAACTTTCGTAGGCGAGGTTTGGTCCTACAGCCCCATGTGATAATATTTGGATAGTTCCCTAAAACAATTTTTAGTTAACATACCAATCTAAACCACTCGCTGGGTTAGGAAAGGGAAGAGAGAGCAAGCAGAGCTCAGAGCACACACACAAGGAAGCGCGTGTAACTGAAAGGGGCGTGTCCAAACTCCCCAGGACACAACCACACGCTGGATTAGGAGTATAAGGTGGTAATATCGCAGTTGGTAGCCAGACATTACACTTTGATATTATCGACGTACGTACTTGTTATCAGTAGGTGCGCTTACCTTATCTAGGGGACTTGTTATCGGTAGATGTGCTCTTACTGAGTTAGGCAGGTCGCCTGTTTCGGTCTGACTGTTGGGTTTGGTGGGGCGCAAGTTACGTTTTAGGATTAGGGTTTGCGTTTTTGGGTCAGGTTTCAGTGGTAGGGTTAGGGTTTAGGTTCCCGTTAGGGTTACGGTTAAGGTTAGGGTTAGGGTTAAGGATAGGGTTAAGGTTGGGTTTAGGCTTGAGGTCCGGGTTAAGGTTAGGGTAAGGGTTAAGATTAGGGTTAAGGTTAGGGTTAGCGTCAAGGCTGGGTTTAGGGTTATGGCGTGGTTTTGGGCTAGCGTTAGGTTTTAGGATTTTTGTTACGTCTCGGTTTTGAGGCTTAGGGTTAGGCTTTAAGGTTGCGATCGGGGTTGGATTTTAGGGTTAAGGGTAGGGTTTAAATTTCTGCCATTATTGTACCTACTTAAAACTTTCCAACACTTTCCTCGGTAACTTTACTTTGTCCCAGAAGCTCCAGCATTCCTCTATCAGCCCTTCCATTTACCCCACCACTACCCACCATTTACCCCTTTCCCACCATTCCCGTACGACAGGGACCTGGCTGTCCGCCTCCCCATTCCTGGCTACCAATTGCTATCTAACCGTAACAACCATGATTGGTTCTTGAGACGGAGAGCGGGATCGTGGTATCTGTTATAACAGCGCTCGGAAAACGTGAGGCCTAGTGATGGTGGCGTGAGGGACGATTGTGTGTGCTGCGACTTTGAAAGTGTCGGAGTTTCCGATCATTTATTGCACTCTGTCTAATCTCCATATGTCGTTAGTTGTTAGTGTTCCATAATGTATGTGGACAGAGAGAGAGAGAGAGAATCAGAAAGTATGTGAATCTTCTCAACTACCATTCATTTAATCCGAACGGCACCGTTGAAACCGTGTGCGTTTTGATCCTTTTTGACCGGGACGGGTTGACAAAGGAGCAATGATAAGCATTCGAGTTCGAGACTTATGCCTACCTTTACGAACTTACAGCCATGACTGTGTGAATGAACGAATGCAGCACTTGCACACACTAACCCTAACCACGAGGACTCATTGCTGTCATGGCCAAGATACATGAAGGAGCTAGCTGGCGGAATTTAAAATGTTCCAAACTGGTGTGTATCTTTATAAGTCACTTGTTATGGTCAGCCATCTTTACCTCAGAGCCATGTCTGTGGGGAGAGGAGGTGTGAATTCGCAACGCTATTTTAGAGGTGAAATGTTCTGCTCCTGGGTCACGGTACATTAGTCCGTCGACTGTGCTCGAGAATGCCCATGACAGTTCGTACATCAGCAAAGGATAAAATCCTCTCTACCCCCAGAGTACGTAGTCGCGGTGTGCACAGACAGAAGTGTATCTGCCTAATTTCACTATCCCGTCACTCATCGTCTTCCGACGGCAAGCTAGAGTCGACACCACAGCACTCAGGCTTCAGTACAATGAATCACAGAATCAAACAGAACTTTTACGCATTCCGCACACCACCTCTTTCCATCTCCATACCTATCGGGTTTAATGTAAAGGGCAAGGTCCTAACGCGACTGAGAGATCTACAAGGGCCACATTAGGGGGTCATTATAGTTCTACAATCCTGGGTTGGATCTTGCTGTCCCTTCAGTTGTCAACCTTCCAAACCACTATTGTTAGTGCATCGTGACGGGTTAAGCGCATATTTTGTTGGTTATAATGCAGACTTAAGTGCTGGACTCGGATTTAATCGGTCTTTCGTTTTGGCCTGATGAAGAGTTACTGAAAACACGTGTTCGCCAATTTGACTTTTCAATTGCAACATGGGAATATTCGCTGAACTTTCCCTTTTAGTCTAAACATTTCGTCTGACTTGAAATGAGGTTGGGAGCAACGGATGGCGCGATGTGAAGAGCTACAATACGGCGTGTAAATGTTTGCACGGCAGCACTTAAGGTCTCGCGTAGACTGAACGCAGCTCCATTAAAACCTGCCGCTGATCGCTGTGACCACGAATTTATTTGTCTCAATAACGATGCAGCAAGTACTCACAGTCGCCTTCATGGCTCTGCTTTGTTTGACGGACGGGATGCAGCAGTTCAGTTTTGTTTTGGAGCTCTTTGCGAAACTCATCATATGTAGTACAGTTGGGATTACTGAATATTGCCCGCTAAGCAACGGCCTCGAACAATTCCACTTGTGTGTTCCAAGAACAAACTGAACGCCAGTACGCAATCAGTATCTACAATCAGGCTAGTTGGACAAATAGCGCGCCAATGTGGCTTAACGCGAAGCTTGGTATATGGTGATACTATGAATCTCTAAAGTGCTTCGACACAAAACGATGCCCAATACCTGGACGGCCATTCTGACCAAACTCGTGTTCAGTAGTTTTACTTCCATCTAGCACTCGTAGCATGATTATCAAGAGGAGGTATATCGAGGTCGATGCCGTGCAAATCTTCCTCTTAGTAGCCTGAAACCGACGAGCTGCGTACAATGCTGGACGAACCTTTTGACTAGTAGCTCACCTTATGCAAGCCACTAAGCCCCAATAATATATTAAAGCTATTCAGAGAATGGCTGTGAGCCCAATTGTTTGTAAAGATTAGACAGACTCATTTTTCATTTATGTAACAACCCAAATGCCAAATGTAAGTTATTCTTTTTAACCATCCGGAGGATTCCACCACTGTACTTGAGCGTCATTTCAGTGCTTTCGCCATAAATGACATGCATGAACAATTAGACTTAACTGCTTCTTACATAAAATTTCAAATTCCTGACTGAATTGCCCTTGCGATTCCAAAGGTTGGACGGAAAAAATGATGGAGCCAAAACTGGGCCCCTAGAATTTAGGATACGATGGGTTAGCCTGTTATCTCGGATTACTTCGTACGTCCCCGAGACACTCCGCAAGTGTAATTGCGCTGACGTTAACGGCATGGATACTAAATGGACTAACCTTAAAGTCGATGAGAATAAAGTAGCTAAAAATACTCAAAAATCAACATTTTTACTTCCCTCCCCCTCACGTATTCCAAGTCTTGTTATCGCATTTGCAAACAAGAGGCACTGGCAACTGATTGCTTGCATGGGACCGTCAGTACAGCTTTCCATCTGCCGCTTTTCTGTTTCAAATGCAGGACACACTTCAGGGTCCAGAAGCTTAGACAAACAATCTGTTCTCCCCGACCAGAGGAGAAACCTCCTGAAAAGAGAGACGAGTGTTCGCTTGCATAGAAGTAAACTCACCGACCCATCCTAACTACACAACAAATTACAAGTGGACCGGTTGTGCCTCGGAGTTTAAGCCAGTCGCATAGACGAGGATGATCCACAATCCTAGGTGTCATGTAAGAGGGTAAGGGAGATTGAGGTTTACATTTCTGGTTCAGTTGTCTTCATCATAGCCTTACCACAGGCTTATAAGCAGTCAAGTTGCCCACTGAGAATTTGATTCGAACGTTCTACTAACTGAGTCGGAAGGCCGCGTCCTGTGGGCCGTGGTCGAAATCGCCACAAATCACGTGCAACTGGCACTCACTAATGGCAGGGCGGAAAAAATCGATTTCTTTTTGTATTTGAGTTCTCCTCTGGAACCACCGTAATTGTAAATCAATCAATATCCGGGAGATATCCCTGACAAAGATAAAAGAGGGCGAAACGGCCATTTCTTGCCCATGTAGCGTCACCAGTCAATCATACCGTAAATTCGGGCTCTGGATGACTTGGGATCTGAACTCGGGTCCTCTATTATCGAGCCGTTGGTTGATTGCAGTAAATTAGGCTAGAATAAGTAATCCATTCTCCTTGTATTTGACAACTACGCTGTTTGATTGTTGATGGCTCATCATTGTGCAATCGCCTGCGATAGGTTTTTGCTGGAGCTCTAAGATAGAATGGAGTAGCCTGCATTCCGTTCCGAACTCGGAATAGTTTGGTGAACGCCACATCTTCATGGCTTCCAATATTCCCGACGACAGCCAACGTGGTGTTATTCCTTGGAATATAGAATAGAGCGTTTGATCTGAGTGTTATTTGCGATAATAAATTCGATTCAATCCTCAGGTTAGCCTAGCCCATGCTAGCCAATGATGGTGGTAAACAATGTGAAAATGGTCTAGTCTCAAGTGTCTTCGTGACTGCCGTAATTTCATATTTCCGAGTCTTCGGACGAAAAGTTGGCTGGATTTTAGGCTAAGCGCCTGTCTCTCACATGCTTGTGTGGTTGGAAACCGGGTCTCATTTCCTTCTTATTAGGGTAGCAGTTGATCAGAGGGAGCCAGATCGAATTGGCAGTGGTCTCGCACATCGGGTCGTCCTCGGTCGTTTTTATCTGATCTAATGCATGACTTCGTGTGTACACTGTCTATTTAACAGCAAACCACCAGGGCCCTGTCAACGGCATGAAATGCCAAATCATTCCCGCGCACTGCCAATCTATCTCCTATGCTCGAGAGTACGACCTTTTTGGGATACATGAACAGAGGTGTGATTGCGGTATAAAACAAGTAAACGACACCCAGTCAACTACCTACAGCCAGTGAATCTATGATCCGGCCTTTATGACTGGGGATCAAAACCGACACCCAACCCCTGCGGTACCGAATTTTGTCGCCTCAGTGTCGTTTCGGTACACTCCATAAAATTTCCACATTTTTCAAGCATGTGTACGAAGGTGCCGGTAGAGGAAGATTCGAGTGCGTGCATTCCATGAGAGTTGGCTGCGTGTATATCATATTTCTTGGGCTATTTCCTTAGATCTTCTTGTTTGCTGCAAGCTAATTTTTTGATAGTTCAGGATCCATATTGCATTGTTGTGCAGTCCGCCATTGTCACTTGTTCTTTGAATGAAGAAAATGCTAATGAATGGCAGTTTTTGCTCAGCTCCTTCCAGAGCCATTATCAGGGAGGGTGCTGCTAAGCAGGAGAAGGGTATTTTACATTGCATTTTTCAGAGTTATATCGAACCTTATGCCCAATTTTCGACGCTATAATGTGGGTACGTCGCGGTCAAGAGCGATATTTTCCACCAGTTGCCCGACCAGTTCTGTAAGTAATGGAGAACAAAATAAGCTCGTAGGAAGTCTCTCGGTTCAGTCGTATGGTTTATCTAGAGGGAAGTTAGATTTTCTGGTTATTCACTTGCACAGGACTTTGACTGGCCTGTCTCTCGCAGCAATGACTGACTGAACGGCCCACAAAGTTTGTGGGTTAAGCTAATTTGCATAATCCAGTAAAATACTTTCCTAACGGGTTATGGCTAAGACCATTCGTCTAAAAGGGTCGCCGACTTTTTCAGTTGGCTAAGAAGCTTGTTTAACTAGCTGATAATTCATCCAACATTGTATTTAAAGTCTGATGGTAATTGAAAAGGACCTGCGTCATGGGCAACACAGGTAATAACGATAGTTTCTCTCTCTGATATCCTTGCCACTTTTCTGTCTCCTCATTGTCTCTGCCCTTTTGACCATTTACAAAGAACCGCCTCTTTCACGGTTATCCACGGCCGTCCCATCTCCAGAAAGACATCGCCAGCTGTAGCATCAGGTTTGTCCTTCTAAAGGTCCTAAGATACGTTGATTCACTGAAGCCGAACATATACTGATCCGCAAAATTACCCCCTGAGACCACCTCCGGGACTGATGGGCGATTCCGTAACCATTACTGCAGCACTCTAATTAAAAAGGTAACTGCGTTCAATTTCGGTTGCTTACATCTGTAGAATCGTTTCATAACATCTCCCCCAATGCTGATGATTCCTGCATGTCTTCTTAATTACCAACCCGTCTGACATTCACGATGTTCGACGTAGACACACTTCAAAGCCTAATAGACCCCGTAAACGGCCACCCGACCAATGTCTTCGATGGAACTGGGATAGTACGCCGAGACGTGCGCTGCTGCTCAGTCAGTTTGGTTTCTTACATCTAGAGACATTGAATTAAGATGTTTTCTCCGACTTTTAACTTCTCCACTGCAGTATTGATTTGCTTTCCGTCCGCTACATTTCAACCACTCTGAAAGTGTTTGGCAAAGCTAGTTGGGCAGAGATCAGATAAGGAATAGTAGTGAGGGCACGCTACCTCCTCCGTCAAATTTATCCGATCAGACGGGCGTGCTCGAGTGTAACCTAGAAGCGCTCAACTCTCACTTAGTATGGGCGGGCTGGAGTACATTACTGAAGTGATTTATTGTTTTTGACAGACCTTTTTCTAAATGGTCTGCCAGGTATCCGTCGACCCAAGCATCGTCAAGGAACAGAATGGGCCAAATTTATATTTTATTGGTGTGTTTTACAACATGTTGGATAGGACGTATACATTTGTGAAGTTAGACAATGCCGCCGTTCTTAACTACACCAAACTTTCCTGCAAATAACTTTATTCAGTTTTCTGTTTGGAATTACTAGACCGTTAGTTAGAATATCCGTATTTTCGCAAACAACAAAGCACCCATTTTCCGACTTCGATAATTAAGCATTTTCAAAAGGGGAATTATCTCCGATTTGTCTACGATCTCAAGATTACTAACATTAACTCAGACTAAAGGAAATGGTGGACTCATTCATAAAAAAGAGTATTACAACATGAAACCGAGCCGACGACGCACGAGCTTGCGTATCTGGGTTATCTTGGTTGTGCCCCGTAGCTAACTTAATTATTAAGTATTTCCTTTAATGTGTCTCCAATCCGCACTCGTTTCAGTTTGAGCGATAGTCCTGTTGGGAATAAAAAGCAAACGGCTTATGAGCGGAAGGCTGGTTATTAGATAATCACGCGTCTAGCGCCGGGCATTTTCTGGCAGTGTCGGTTTAATGTACCGCATATTCTGCCCATAGATAATTGCCTAGATAACGGACTAAATCTACCTGACAACATTATTTCGCGAAAGAGTAAAAAACACGAAAAACTATGCTTTGGGTTGTATGCGCGTGCAGATGATGATGAATATTTTGAAAATCGAAGAAAATGTCCTTTGCTAACTAATTTCTATGCTTGGTTTTGATAAATACTGATGACGTTTTACTATCTTTACTTCTTAAATGTGTTCAGTCCAAAACTACTAGGTTTGTCTAGATGATTTAAATAAATTTGCTGCTAAATTTTAATGGGATTTAACTAAACTAAATGCATTGAAATATTCGGTCTCTATTATTAGTGATTTCATTTCCCATCCGGAATTACAGTCCGCGTAGACCACCTCGGTATTATTACTGATTCGTGCGTCCCTCATGTGGGAATCCTGTAATGCAGTAAGTAGTGTGTTCATATGGTCTTGTAGTACAGACACACAATCCGGTAGTATAGATCGATGGACATAACATTTATTAAAGATGTAAAAGTACTGAAATAACTACCCTTGTTTCCCCTTCTTTCAAAACTTTCTCCATCCAGAAGTCTCCTCGCGAACTCCTTAGAACTCTTCCGCAGCGGCAACTAGAAATTCGATTCAAAAACGAAAGGTATCAAAAAGGCACAAGAGTACAAAAGGGTCACATTATAACAACAGAGCCGGTTCGTCCTTCGGCAGCATAAATAAGTTTTATTGTGCAATATTTAGTTTTACAGCATTTAGTATAATCTTTCAAAAGCCGAACATAAAAATATGGAATTGTCGCATTTACGCAGGGCGAGAACTATTCAGACCATTCACTCTCACAATCTGAACCAGCTAACAGATTTCGGCTTCTGTCAGCCGTAATAACGAGTCCTCTTTCCTGACGCACAAGGGGGCATTTATTTATTCACGCATCTAGGATGTTTGACCATAATGACTCAGTGTTCATGCTTCAATAACGCTGGTTTAGGGTTTTGAAACCGCCCGCAACTCTGTGTTTTTATATTTCTTACTCTCTCGTAATCGGCAGACTTTGGAAAATTAGGTTAATTAGCGGAATCACGACAGTTTAAGAATAAACCTTAGTTTTAAGTACTTGAACTAGTCTACACTGTCTGATGACTGCAAACGCCTTTATATACACGTAATATAACACTCGTCCAGTCTTTGGCATGAACGAATAACCATAGCCAAGTTTCAGTTGGGTGCACTGTCTACTGGGTCGTAAGGGACACCTACTGTTTGTGTGAGCACTTGCTTTCCCCATTCGTAGCTCACAAAGAAATTCTTTTTAAGCGTGACGTTCGAGGAGCACATTTTCAAAATGGGGACTTTCACAATACAGTCGCTTTTATTAAAATCATTTTAATTAAAAAGTATGTCATCATTGAGACGGAAGGTCTTGCGGGCCCAGGCAAAAATCCGTCCCAAGTTAGGACTTATTTGCAAAAAATAAACGAGTTTCACGCTTACTTTAAAAAACCCCGTACAAGACGTTTGGAGAATGCTGTCACAAGGCACATCATTCTCAGACCCAGGGTTTTACTGCCAAAACAGCTGACAGGCCGCTCGGAAGGAAGGCATTTGTTGGGCTTCTTTCGTTGGCACTCTCAGGGCTTTTCTAGTTGAGGTGAACTTCGAGAGGGAAATTGGGCATCTTCAGCAATTCGCCCATCCAATCGTTCCGCAGACAGTTTTGGCAGTCATTGTCCGTGGAGTCGAAAGTTAGCTAATGCTGGTTCAATCGATTCCGAGACGAAAAAACTCAAATATCAAGAGGCAGCAAGTATTGAATGGGTGTCCTGCAAAGCCGCTGGCAATTACGGAGTCGTTAGTGGTTAGCATGATGATTTTCAGAAAGCCTTTCATTTTATTTTCCGGCCCATAGTCCACTCTCCGTGGTAACGCCAGGCCACTAAACCTAGAAACCCAGATTTGGGCACAGTCAGTAGAAGTGTTTGTTTTCAGTTTTTTTCGAATTCTTCATGACAAACATTTAAATGCTTCTACAAGCGTGTCTAGTTCGTTTCAACACGTCTAGACGTCTTTAGAAAGGATGTATGTCTGTCTATGCATACTTGTACTTATTTATTTGCCCCCTGCAATGGACCACGCAGAAGTTGTGTTGAACCGGCCGGAGGGTCGGATCAGGGTACGACACGCGTTATTGGGCTGCAAACCCGTAACAGCTGCCATACACGGAGTGATGGGGCGCCTAGACGCGCGCTAACGTTGCGCCAATCATCGGCGCCCAATACCCGCGTCAGATGGCTTCCCGGCTCGGACTGTGAACTGAAGTCGGGGAGGAGGAAGAGCGACTGAAGTCGACCCTGGAGCCGCCGTCTCTACGGCACTCAGTGCACATTCCTCATTATAAATAATCTGACGCGCTTTATAACTATTACAGAAGCCGTGATTTTGAGGGCTGTCAACAGAAGAGCAACTCCGTCTCCACAGGACGGGAAGTCAGGCCGCAATGACTTCTTCTTGTTTTACCTTCTGTTAGATTAGGATTCGAGCCACACCCTTCTTGTTTGTGTGAAGATGGCCCATCGTGTGAGTGCCAGCAGTGAGCGACACTCGTTAACGGATTGCTTGGACCTGCCGATCACTGCGCCCGATCTGCCCCCGGTCTTCCTGTGCCTGTCTTGACAACGGGCCCAGGAGGGTGAGGGAAGAGAGAGTGCGGTAAGTGCAGCGTAAGTTTACTGTCACTGTGAACTAATTCACGTGCAGGTTGCCATCTCTGTGCCCACGCCGCTGCGAGACAAACGGCGGACATAGTCGAAACGACGGTCGAGGTGTGGTCGTTATGCTAATTTATATATGGTTATACTCGGAAGAGGGATAGAAAGCTGGGATCACATTCGTTTATGCCCATGACGTTTCAGAAATATACAAAGTTCTATCGCCCGAGGCGCTAGTGGTACACCATTACAAGCTGGCCACGACGGTGACGGGGATTGTGCGATTTAAGAGGGTCAGAACAATAGACCAATCACTTCCGAACTCCCGTCTTCTACTTCATGCATTTGGACACAAACTTTCCCGCAAGCGCTTAGACCTACTTATTAATTCTTATGCACAATATAATGCTGAGGGACTAAGGAACATGATCTGAGCAAGGGAATAGCGTATCCACGACTTGTACTTGCACTTAACGTCACGCCGAAGATAAAAACGACTTGAAAAAGTTAAGTTTTAAATAGGTTTGCCTGGTTGTCTTCCGATAGTCATTCATGACTGACTTCTCATTGACTTTCGCCTCTTGTCCACGTGGTAGCGATATGGATTCTTAGGCTTGCCACAGTTCTCGTCAGATATCCACTTCTTGCATATTCCGGGGACGGCTTTGTTTGCATCTTCCCCGCCCAACTGTATACTACAGAGGGTAAATTATTGATCATTTTGGACGGTGAACTGATGACGAGTGAACATGCCTCCGCCCCATCGCTTTTCACTAAGATTCGCTCATGTCGCTGCCGATAGCTTTTCATGCAGCAGCAATTGGTTCTAAACCGATGTTGGATCACGCATAAAATGACAATCATCATGTCTTCAGACTACAGGATATCGTTGTGATGCATGCGAATCAGGCGGATTGCCGCCTCTGGCCGGTGCTACAGGTCCACATTAAGCAGCCTCAGCATTGTTTTGGTGACTTCAGACGCACCTTTAGGTCATGACAAGTTACTAAATCTTTCCGACTGGAGTTTCATTCACCCTGGGCGATTTCGTTCCCTGTTTACGAAACTGCGGGTATCGTTTTAGGAAGGGGACGTTTCGCAGCTTTCGGTGTCTGCTGCAATTCCTATTGATTCAAAACGAGAATACCTTGACGAAATCATATTTTTATGTCACAGGAGGTGGTTTCTGTTGAATTATAGGATCTTCATAAAGTCAGTTGCTTTTAGACAGGCAGTAATCCATAGGGCTCAGTCTTCTTTCCTCGACAGCTCAACGCCAAACAAAGTATCCTACTGGCGTTGTCATCCATTAAAAGCTGTATCCGTAGGGAAATTAAGTAGATTTGGCTTCGAAATAGCCCTTTGTCGTCTCAGCATGGGACATCTGGAGTGTGAACCGCCCACGTCCTCCAGAGTATAACTTTACAGGAGACGAAACGCGAACTCTGCGGTCCCGCGAAACGGATTGTGTGACGTAACCGAAGCTAGACGGTCCGATTGGGTCCCTTGGAATGCCTTAAGACCCGAACATGAAACACGAAGAAAGACTCAATCGGCAGTCGAGTAACTCATAAGTGTGATTTCTTATTACCTATATATGTACATATATACAGTATGTGACCTAACTTCTAGATTATGATAACGAAATTAAGATTAAAAATTTTAGACAACTAAAATACTGCATATTGTATTTTTTTGCTTAACTCATTCTGGGAAATGTCCGTGTTGTATCCAGCTGGTCAACGCTTGGAATTCTCCACGCCCTCCTCTCAAGTGCTTCCACATTTGGCCGCTGTTGACATTCCCCTTCCCCTTTTTTGTAACCCTTTTTCGAGCGTGATCGTCGTTCTTTTAATTAACTAGTATTTTATTCTGACCTTGAGCTGGGAATTCGATTTGCTCGGACAGTAACAAAGGAATTCTTTGTCAAGGGTATCCATTGTTGAGTGCTGTAGAATTCCTTGTCAGACGAGTGACGCCTATAAACACCGAAATCTGTTTTGGCTTATACGCGTCACTCGTCTGACAAGAATTCTACAGTCCGTTTTGTATGCGAAATATGTTTACATATAATTATGCCAGTCAAAATTTTCACAGGTTTGAGCGGAAGTCTACGTTACCTAGTATTCGGATAGTTTCATATGCTAATAGCTGTCCTATACGAAGTTTGCGTATCCGTACGTTTTTTTTATTATAAGGTAATTTAAACTCGAGCTTTGCCAAACAGAGCTTACATAACTTGAAAATGAACTTTTCCTCCGCGTAAATCAAATGAAACAGAATATAAAACAGACTATTTTGGAAAATTAGACGTTTGATCGGTCCTACAAATTCAGACCTACAAATCTGTGCGACGTCAAGCCCCAAAACGCAGCAATACCATCTGCAGGCAGTCCTTTGGATAGACGTTCTAATATTTATCTGTCCTTTGCGCATACTCAATAACTTATTAAGAAAAGACACTAGAGCAATGGCCATGTAAGCTTTTAAGCAAATGGAGAAATATTTTTCGCATAGTCTGGCCAATGCGTAATTTAGAAAAGGAACAGGCGGAGGATTAGTAGTTTTAAAAATATATTAACATTTATATGATCAATATGCTATGCATTCATTGTTGTAGAATGAAATCCAAAACTCAGCAAAGATAATGAAATATCCCAGAGTAGGGAGAGGAATGAGTTCTTCCGCTGACAGCAGAAACATTATCACTTTTTTCCAGGGAAGCGAAAACACCAAACAAAAATCCCAATTTCTGTCTTGACTCTTAGTCTTTGAGACACATAATACATTCAAGGACCCGTCGGCAGAATAGCTTATCAAAGCGCTTTTTAAAAAGGCAACTCATAAGAGAAGGTTTTTAAATGGATGCAGAGCACATTCATGGCCGACTTCCGTGGAGGACGTTCTTTCTCCTCGCGAGGAGACCTCATACTTCGGTGAGTCTTCAAGTATGACTCAAACGGCCATTTGCATTGGAAAGAATGTCCGAGATCCCATTGTTTCAGTAAACGTTTTTAAACTATATATTATCTTGATTGTTCTCATAAACACATAACACGGGCCTATCTTTACGGACAGTTGATCTGAAACAGTAGAAACCACGAAGTATCCACCGGCTTCGCAAGGACATTTTGAACCTCGTCGGACTCTATCTTGACTAGATATTACGGAAATCTTACAAAAGAAAAGTCCTCTTTATACACGAAATTATTATGTTTGCGCTTGCATGTGTTAATTCCATTCAAATTTATTAGCCCCTGGCCGACATGTCAGGATGTGACCCTGTGAAAACCTTTATTCCTATGGCGTCCCTATCAGTGGAATCAAGTGAACTTCCCTTTGTCTTAATTAACCGCATCTCAATCAGTATAAAAACGACAAAAGTACAGCCAATTCTCGCAAAACCGTTCTGGAATCTATGCACAAACTGTAGGCTGTTGGCAAAACGCCATACTCGACGTTACACTAATTACTAAAAGATATTCAAGTGCGAACTTCACAAAAACTACCCCCCAATGTTATTATACTTGAGCCGTTTTATTTACACTGTTTCATGCGTGGAAAGCCTCAAATTCTTAAAAAAACCAAAATTTACTCTCGACTTCATTGGTGGCGTTTTCGTTTTATCCGCTTTTCTAAAAAAACGCGTTATTGCTAAGCAACGTAACAGTGCGTTTAATATTTCTTTTGTGTTCTTATCTAACTTAAAGTAGTTAATTATTAAATGAGAGTTTTATCAATTATTTGGGCCAGTTTGCGAGGGATAAGAGATGGCTTGTAAATTAAAGACATCGCACATTCACTTTTTACCGAGAATGAGATTACCCATAGTCACTTGGATGTCAGGATTTTAATTTCTAACTTGTTAGCCGTCGCTAGGCCACCCTATTCAAACCTGTCGTTTAGTGCACCCGAGCTTCGAGCCCGCGTCCACTGGCCATCGAGCGTTATTAAGCCCAACGCTGTACCGCTGTCGACGCTGTCCTGCACATGTTGATAGTCGTTGTTCGACTGCCGGCGCGGGTTCTGCCTTGAACCCCGAGGCTTAACGGGATAAGCATGTCCAGTGACCTGATCGGCGAACGCACTGCGACATAATTTATATTCCCGGCCCCAACTGACAGGCAAGGGGATCCTTGACCCACTGAGAGAACGGTAAATTAAACAACACCCAACATTCAAAGAACGCGAGTTAAAATCCCAAATTTTGCAGACCTAGGCTCGATCAGGACTGATTGACGACGGTTAGCATGGCAAAAACGTCCACCCCAGTCTTTAACGTCTTTGCCGGTACTCTCCTGATGTATGCATGACAGTTAAATATATACGGTACCGCTGACGATTTCGCAAAAATTTGACTATTAATTTTTCCTAGTATTTCCCAGAAGGAGCCCTCACGACAAAAATAAACTTCCCTTAAACCACTTTTCACCGATTTTTTAGTTTCAGGAGACTTTGGCACGAACTTGAATCCTCGCTGCCATCGTCACGCAATGTAGCATGTTCTCACATTTCTACAGTCTACGTTTCGACAAAAGCCCCACTTTAAAAACAGGCAACACAGTTATCTTTTAGAGCATTTTTGAAATGAACTTAGGAGCTTCGTTCGGGTAACTGCCGAATATTCAGAGAGCGGATGGACAGTCCGTTGTCGATATTTTCAACATTAAGAGGAGCGCCTCATTTTCAGGATAAAAGGAAGACGGTACATAAACAATTTCTGCAGTCTCTTTCATCCAAACAGTGTGATCTCGGTGTTTGAGGAGCTTCTTACTGACTGTAAAACACCACGGTTGCATCGTATGTTGCTTTACTCCCACTATGCGCAATACATTTCCCTCGGTCGTCCGTCTTATCAGCCTTTAATTTGTCTTTACTTGTACATACATTAGTTCCTTTACTCCGTCTTGTCCTTATGGAATCTTTTATAATCAATTAGCAAAAATATACACATACGGTAAATGACACGACTGAAGAGGCATGTTAACAAAAATCCAAACGGCCAGTTCGGGACACTTGGAACGTTGTACGTTTTACTTATTTGCTTCCGGTTTTCCGAGAAGTCTTTCTTCAATGAAGAGTATGTTCCAAACTGTCTTATCAACAGAAAAATTTGTAATTTTGGACAGAAATCAACTTTTCCTCAGATTCAGGCAATTCCATGAGTTAATAACTGTCCTAAACCACACCTGTACATTCTACCATGTTTCTGTATTTGGGAGCGTTCTTTAAACAGGAATGATTTACCAAAACTATCTCTGCAAACTTGGAACTTGGTTTTATCGGCCAACTTATATCTGACGAGGTGAGATATGGGTGAGAATGTTGATCTCATAAAGAACAGTTTTGTTATTCGAAGTCCCGATTCGTAAATCTGTGCACTCGTATGCCTTAAAAGGCAGCAATAACACCAATAGGAAACCTTTTAAATTTAATACCCATAGTTTTCAAACATACACATGTAATTATTCCTCAAGTAACCCAGGAAAGACTCACCGTCAACGGTCATTTAAAGTTTTGGATATATATATAACACGTGTTTTTATCCGATATGGTTTTTGCTAAAGATTAATCTGTATACGAAAGGAGACCGCCTTAACCTTTTGCACAACAATTTAATATTTATATGGCTGCTCTGCAGTGCATTTTTAATTATAGAACGGAGTTTAGCAGTATGTAAAGAAAACAGGAGTGGTTCTAGTAAAAAGAGAGAGGGTAGATTTTTTGCGTTTGGTGGAAGAATCATCAGTACTGGTCAGAAAATGGCAGAAACGGGCAAAATATAGGAATTTTACATTTATTATGCTTTGATTGGAGTTTGAGGACTTTGGTATTCATCGACGAAATGCGCATTAAAGTCCCATTTAAAGAGATACCACATAAGAGAGGGCTTTTCAAATTATCAGGAGCATACTCATCGGAAGCCTTTGAGGGAATCCGCAAAAACTACCCAAGCCGTCACCAGTAGGACAAGCTCGCGCATACTAACTTCTTAGGTAAGGCTTCCGAGAATTGTCACGTTCCGAAGGCCTTAACGAATGCAAACCTCGGAACTTATCTCTTCTGACGGTCGATTGAGATCACCGACGCTCTGAAACGTAACGACATTCACCGTCGCCAGAAAGTACATGTAACAAAGTTTACTTTATGCATAGCAAATCGAATGGTAGTTGCGTTCAAAGTCCTTAGTCACTGACTGACCTCTCTATGTGTGACTTTATGGAGTCTTTTGTTCCTACGATATCTCTATGCGTGAAATTATGCTAAATCCTCCCCATCTCAGTAAACCGCAGCCCCACGAAGGAAAAATGGGAAAAGTTGCGTCGAATGCTTGGGGAATTATTTTGAAACACACGGGCAAAGATCAATTAGCCATGCCGTTGGCAACCTGCGGTCTATCCGACTGAAGAAGCCCAGATAATGTCCTCTATTATCGAACTTGTTGGTGTTTATTTTCTATTTTAGTCCATCAGTTATTTTACTCAATTCTCACATTGTTTAAATTCATACCAATTTTGACTTAGATTGTGAGTTTTCTGTTGCATCACAATGTTTTGAGAGAATTTTGCGTATGCTTACTTTCGAATGCCATATGATAGAAAAACGATTAACCGGGAAACTTAAACCCGTGCAGTAATAACAAACAGCACAATATTTTCGACATTTCTTCGGATCCTTTTGCGGCGTCAGGGACCTCGACATAAATGGACTGGCAATGTTTTCGCTAGAAGTCCTATGGGTCACCCAAAACCGTCGATTATCTCTCCGATATCCTATCGATCGATTAACAAAAAAACAGCCATACCGACAAAAGTATTCAAGGAACTACTATTGCGATGGTCAATAAATCATACAATGTCTTTTTTGACGACGAAATGAATGGACAAGTAGGCAGAGTTGCTCTAGACCCACCTCCTGGTCCTCTTTTAGGCAGAAAATTCACGGGGAAGCTGGGGAAATTTCAACTCAACAAACGAGTCACTAGACAATGGCATTAAGTTCGCTCGAGGATAATATATTTTCACTCCCAAATGCACGAACCGATGGTGTGACCCAGGAGCACCCGTCGGTGAGTTTTGCATTGGAGACGGGAACGGTAATTTCGCATCCTTTCGTGGACGCCCACCTCATCATAGGGCCCGACCGCAGCGTTCTAAGAAGACTTTATCGAATGGAAACCTGATCTGAATAATACATTACATTTAAAAATTTCATACCGCTTAGTCATAAACGCGGTTAATCACACTCGGTACAACGAGTTAGAGATTTATTTCGACAGTTAGCATTGGAAGGGAATTTGGAAGATCCTGCACTTAATTCTCAAGTACGGACAACCTGATCGATTTGTTGCGGAGAATATTATTTAAACATCAGCAAACCTCATAATACTGACAGCAGGAAGAAACTGCTATCCCCCAGAGTTCCTTTCCAGGGAGACGCGCAAAAGAGACTTTTAAAGGGACGCCTCGAAGCAGGAAGTCGGTTGTTATTCAACGCCTTCCTGCACAGAGAAGGTGCGAATAATTTGCCAGCTCATATTACTTATATGCGCACCTATTCTTTTGCTTACTGGTGTGTAAAAGGCCATATTGGTCTCAGAGTCGGTGCCCCTCCAAGCGGATACGTGAACACTCCACAGCATAACTAGGGAGTGGCGAAATTAGGGGCGTACGCAGCGCCATTCTCGCACAGATACTTGTTTCCGGTCAGCGTAGGAGCTCCCAACGAAGCCTTCCAAGTGATTTACTAAGTCCCACCGAATTACCCAAAAGGACTATTGCAGCGTCTACTAGAAGCGACTGAAGTGGCCGAAATCAGATTATGCAGGCTAGTCTCTTGTTCAGATCCCCCACTTACCATGTCCGCAAGTCGGTTGACCTGCCAAGTGCATGACACTTCCCACAAATCCCTCCGCCGCAAGCCTAACCTTTTTTAACCCCTACTCACTCAAGCTGGCCATAATTACCTGATCGGAGTGGCAGTGACTACTTTAATCTTTCTACTTTCCACACCTCTCGCTTCTAGAGAAAGATGGACATTAATCGGTTTTTCTAATTGCCCATATCTTTTGATCAATCCCGCTAACACCTAAATGAATTGATATTAACCTATGCCGGAAACCGACACACTTTACAACTCGTTTTCGCATTTCTAAAGCATATGCCTGAGATTACCTCGAAATAAAAGGCCTCTCATAAAATATCCCAACTGTCTTAAATATTAATGACTAGAGGCTTGATTATGAATGACCTCAGTAGTAATTGCATACGCGTTATCAATTCGATCTTTGATTCACTGCCCATGCTACTAGCAGGTGGTATATGCAGACCTAAACACAATTCCAAAACGTCATCGTTTATTTGTTATTTTTGTACATACAGTAATTAAACCCCCCACCCTTGTTGCGGAAGACCTCAAGTGCTTCTCTAACAACACAGGTATGGAGTATAGGTGATCAGGTGCTCCAGTTACGAAATTTCTCGAATGTGAGTCTTGTAAAGAGGCGTACTCGAACCATCTCGGGTATTTTAGTGTTATCTAATAACTGTAGCATTTTTAATGCCATTTTAGCATGGCATGCGCTTTGACTTCGTAATAAGAGGCGAAGGATCTTAGTTAACATGCTAAGGTTTCTTCAGCTAGATTCCTGTCACATTACGTCTGTCTCGCCCGTAGCAGCCTTTTTTTTATCTCTAAGACGTTTTGCCCAACTAAAATTGTTATTGGCTTGGATGTTGGACCATCAGACTTTGGTGAGAGTGATCATCTGCCAATGCCAGCCTCAGGCGGAGATCGGGGTGGAGGTAGGGGGGTATAGTAGGTTCTCCGTTTTTCGCCACACCTCTGCTTAATGACTAGACATAAATATTTCAGGTGTAACGCGTGCCCCCGTGTTTTTTGTCTACTCAGCTTGAAATCTCCCTCACCCTCCCCTAGGGAACATCAGCTGACGAACTTCTTCGCCTCGTAAACATTATGCTGTCTACGATCATCGGGTCTGCCGATGTCCCCTAGTGAGAATAATTTTCGAGGACTATTTTTTCTGCCTGCATTTCTAAAACCTCCCTACAAAACCTGTCGAGTCCATTGCATTGACCACCTCAATCTTTAAAGATTGACAGTCTCTGAATAAGGTGTGGTTGTTTTCATTCAAAGCTGGACTTAAGCCGAGCGACTAGCGCAGTTGAAATTCCTGTACTTGAGTCCACGCAATTCCCTCTTACATTTTCACTATTTCATCTGCCCCTCTCAGGAGAAGCAAACCAGCCTATCTGTGGTAGCTTCAAGTGTTTTGCCTCTGCGTCCTTTTGAGAGATGCGTCCAGCTTGCAAGCAAGGTAGATATTCGACCGAGCAATAGGAAATCTAGAACTGAGGCGGCCAGAGAGGGCTGCCGCGAAAGTGAATCACAACAGCAATCACTGTCGGGCCGGCCGAAGTGTATTAAAGATACTTGAGATTGTTTCCTGCCAAGCTTTTTGCTTTTAACTTGAAGATCAAACCACAAATTAAACCCAACGTTTCCCCGGTTTCAGCTAGATCGCAGCTGTCTCTTCCATCCACACCGTTGATCGTGCGCAGCCGCTATCTAATAAGCAGGGCAGATGCAATGGTTATAGGGTCTCAGTGGTCGGAAGAGGAGTATGACCCGACTACTGTAAATAGGTCAGCGCCTTTTAAGCTCTGTTACTGGCGACTTTCATTTGACATCCACGGGGGACGGTGCTTGAATACTTTTGGCGGACGCTTTCGGATGCCTGCTATCTTGAGCTCTCAAGGTCTCTCGAGAGGACTTGAACATAGGCTTTGAAGACACATTTAGGGTTCCAGCCGGAGTTTCCTTGTCGAGCAGAGAGAACATCCTAAGAGAACGAAACCATTGCCCCTATAGTTTATTCTGTGTTTCACTCCAACTCTGTCCTAGTCTGAAACTCCGACACGGAAAGCTACCAAATTGATGTTCTCTCCCTTGAATCTTATAAACAAATCGAATAACCGGAAACACATTTCTTGCAGATTGATGGGAAGCTTTGGCGTCACGGATGTAGTTATAAAACGCATCCCAGAACTGTAGTTCGTTTCTTGGGGTTCGCCAGTAGAGCAGTACGCCATCACCGTGAAGTCGAGGCATACATAACACCCCTGATCATGTTGTGCAAGTCAACCGTAAAAGCAGAGCGCAATATGCGCGAATTTGATTAGGAAATGGCTCCGTAGAATGAGACAAGTTAAAAAGTATTGACTACAGCTGGTTTCCGACCTCAAGGACATAATCTTGTGTACTGCAAAGGTGTGATTTTAGGATGCTCAGATGGAGTTTGGTAAATTATGTGAGAAACTATCCGCAACCAGCTTAAATCTGTCTTCGAAACGCTATTCTACTGTAAAACTCGTGAGAAGGACGATATGGCGGGACAAATAACGTGTTCGTCCACGTTAACTGAGTCCCACAGGCGCTCTATTCTCATCAAAAACCGTTTTTCTCTTCTACTGATCGTTAGTGTGATAGCTCCCAATGAAGGTCGATGGTTAGGTTTTGGAGCGTTAGACTTCAACGGTACCCCTCAATTCTGTAACATCCTACACTAGACACAGCTGAAAGCAGTAACGTGCAGACCTTTATGCCGAAAAAGTACTACGGGTGGGAGTGTGGGACGCGAGCCTTACTTCATAAAATACGCCGAAGGTTCGTGAAAAACCACCGAAATAATTCTGCGGTCACTTACAACGAAGTTCCAAAATCAAAAAGTGGCAAATAATTAACCATCGTTTCAAACAAAAGAGGGGAGTGATCCTACGGAAAATATGCTATGTAATTCAGTAATAAACTAAACAATAAAGAAAATAGAAATTTCGGTAAGGTCGCAGTTGATACTGTCGACGTACGTACTTGTTATCAGTAGGTATGCTTACCTTGTCTGGGGAACTTGATATGAATAAATGTGTTCTTACCGAGTTAGGCAGGTCGCCCGTTCCGGTCAGGCTGTTGTGAATAATGAGGGTTAGGGTTGGGAGTATGCTAAGTTTTAGGATCAGGGTTTGTGTTTTAGGGCCAGGTTTCAGTGTTATGGTTAGGGTTTAGGTTCCCGTTAGGGCTAAGGTTAAGGCTGGGGTTAGGGTTAAGGTTAGGATTAGGGTTAGGCTTGGGGCTAGGGTTAGGGCTAAGGTTAGGTTGAAGATTATGTTATGGGCCAAGGTTAGGCTTAGGGCTATGGCTAGGTCTTGGGTCAGCGTTTGTTTTTAGGATTTTGTTTACTTTTCGGTTTTGAGGCTTAGGATTACGCTTTACGGTTGCGGTCAGGGTTGAATTTTAGAGTTAATGATAGGGTTTAAATTTCTGCCATTAATCCACCTACTCAAAAATTCCCAACACTTTCCTTGGTAACTTTGCTTTTTCCCAGAATCTCCAGCATTCCTCTCCCAGCCCTTCCATTTACCCCACCCATATAACCCCCTTTCCCACCATTCCCGTACGACAGGGACCTGGCTGTCCGCCTCCCCATTTCTGGCTACCAACTGCTATCTAACCGAAATTTGCAAAAACAGCAAAGTGGAGGGCGACCAAGTGTACGTATATCATAATTTTACGAACTACGCGGCAACACATGGCTACTAGAAATCGAAGCAAGTAAGCGTGGAGGCGAAAGTCCGACCTCCAGTTTTATGTAGAAGTAAAGAATACCGGGGCAGTTTGTTAATTGCTTTGAACTTCCAAACTCGTGGAGGAGTTCATCGTCAGAGACAGTAGTAGCAACAGAATGAGCGACAATTACAGTGAGTGCTAGCCAGGAGAATTAAAGGCCATTTAAGTCACGAGGAAGGATATGGGGAATTGTATCGCATCCCACGTTAAAACTGTCCCTGTAACTACACAGGCCACTTGGCCGCATGCTCGGATCGCACATACACGAACATCAGCTGACTGTGCGGCGGGACGAAGAATTATTGCAAGTGGCTGCACACGCCTATGAAATGGGTCATGAATCCAGCTTTGAAGCAACTAGGAAAATCGTTCACACCGGAAACAAGATAGCGTGAAAATCGATGGAAACTTGGGCCTGGGATGAGAACTCAGTCAATCGATTTATCAATCTAGTGCCGGCGTATTGAGCCCTGAGCAGTCAGCCCCAGTCTTGCGTTATCAACCAATGATTGGCCAGACGCCTTATAACTGTCGTCCGTTCTTTTGTTGCTACCATTTGTTCCTTCATGTTTTCATTAATTCGAGACAGGAAGTATCGCAAGGTCACTCCCTCTGGATGTCTTTAACTGACATATGTGGAAACTTTTCAGCTAACAGCTGAATGTAAACATCGTCATGTTTGCTTAGGAACTGTGTTCGGTCTTTCTGCTTCTTTCTAAGCCTTTGTTTGAGAAGTCGTAACTAGGTGACCACATAAAGATTTGGTGGCACACTGAAGTCATCCATGTAACACCTTGTCCGTTTACTTTATTTCTCTGGTTTATGGTAGAGAATCAACTGATTTCTAACAATTTAAATACCTCTTTTTTCATGAACAACGAATTTCACCTTCTCTTTGACCCTGTATGATGCAGTCAAGTGAGAAATCGATTTTCAGCCGTCTTGAGGTTATGTCAGTTTATTTAAACCATTCGGACAAGTGCTGATTCAGAGTAAAACTCACGTAAGCAAACAGCATAGCGAAACTGAATTAGAAGCCGGCAGGTTACCGTGTATGAAACTACCTGCTACTGGGATCAGTTTTAGCAACATCATTTAGCACCGTCCTCTACTGATTAAATCGATTCGACGCAAACTGCCTGTTGGGCCTGATTATGGGAAATTTCTGAATCACGCAGTCAGAAAATGTTCACTTGGAAGTAGACTACAACCGCTGATCCTGTCATTCAACATAGTGTTCTACAACTCACATGTGACGGAAATGCATGTCAGTTATGCAAAATAATCGATGCTGCCTTCTTCGAAAATCAAAAGGTGAGATCATTTTTTTCTGATTAACTGTCTCCTTGGGATGGTAATCTAAAATTCTTGCGCGCAGTACATTGACACAAATAAACATAAGGCGGTTAAAGCTCCATCACATTACAAGTTGACCAGTGTCCCCCTGTAAGTGAGAAAGGCGTTTTAAACCACAGCATTTACAAAGGACCTTATTTTCCTCTTTATCCACAACCTACGCGGAGTTCAAACATCATAAACTAGGAAGCACTAAAATGCCCACTGAAAATAATGAAAGTTACTACTTGCTTTAAGTGATAACACATTTGGATGAATTTTAGTCTACAGCAAGCAAATTTCTGCAAACGGAACCACACAGAGAGGAGCCCATATGGGTATCTGAAAAGGCACCAATCACCATGGGACAAGAGACGGCGTTCATGAACAGGATGGCACAGAATACCTCTGCACTGCAAGCGAAAACGTTCATTTGACGTCCGGAGTTTCGCTCTCCATTTGGTATTTAGTAAATTCCTTCCAATCAGGCATACGCCGCTCAGCCGTCGCGAACGACGACGTCACCTGTGTGCCCCACAGTATGGCGAGCGCAGGATGATGACTTGCGTGAGAAATAGCTAGTAGTGATAGCGGAATTGTTCAGCATCCATCGCACTCTACCTTCTCTCGTCCAACTGGGTCCGGTGACGAGTCAGAGGGAGGACGATCAGGAGCGGTCTCAAGTGAAGTGGCTTACAAGCACAAACAGTCCGGCTATGCGTGTCACACACGGTCTGGCCTCCCGACAGTATACTAGGCTTTTTCAGAACGGGTAGCCCCGATCTCGCGTTAGCGAGGGTGTCACAGAGGACAGGTTGAGAGAGGGAGCTAATGGACTAATGACTCTCAGTTCTCGAGCCAGTCACTCCCACACATATACACTCAGCACTGACCATGAGGGCTGAGCTTTTCAGTCAGTTACCATGCCACAACTTTTAGCACATCGTGATAGTTTCAGAGCGTGTCAGGTTTATTACAGTGAGGAATGCGTTCAAGTTCCTCGGGGGACGGATTGCGAGGTGTCAGTCCCACTCTCTCTCTTCCCTCTCCCATTCACTAGTCCACTGTCAAACACCAGGTTACATCACAGTATAGGCAACCCACTTGCGTAAGAGGTGATTCTTCTGTGCCTGTGGTCGGTGATGTGGTGCAGGTTTTCCCGTGGTGCCTGAGTTGATGGGGAGTTGTGATGGCATTTTGTCTGAGGTGTATTGCTGAAAACTGTCATGGATCATAATGTGAATGGATGCCCATGGACAGCATGAGCATCTGAGGCAGACGCGGCGGGTGTATGCTGGCCCGCATGGCGCCTGTTTGTCAGTTTAGGTGCGATGGATTCACAAGCGTTCAACCGGGTCGGTGCGTGACACAAATGTGCTATGACAGTAAGTAGAGGATAGGACTGTGCTAATGGGCTGACGGTGCGATGATGTTGTTGGTGGTGGCCATGCCGGTGGTTGTGTAGTTGATAGTGTTGGCTATAAGTGAATTTGCAGGTGTAAAATAGAGGTTCGTCTTGATGACACTGCGGTGAATTCCGCCGTCCTGGATACGCATATGTCCAACTGATTCCATGCGCTGTCTGAATGTCCTGGGGTATTGCATGCGGACGAAGCGTGTAAGACGGCTGTACATAGGACTACAGATGCTGGTTTTCCGGCTATGTGTGATGGATTCTCAAGTGATCGACCAGGTCTATACGTGACAAGCAAGTGAGGTCGCAATGGCAACAGGCTGGAATTGAGTCCACCTTTTTGGCGGTTGAGGCAGTCTTGAAGAAGGAGAGACGATCGCCGGGACAAGAGCTTTATTAGCCTGACGTTTCGGATTCTTACTCGAATCCATCATCAGAGAAAAAAAATCAGAAACGGTTGGTTGTTGCACAAGGGGCTGCGGTATTTATAGGTTGCAGTAGCCATGCTACCGCATACCTATGAACATTCACGGCTCCCTCTTGTCCCGGCGATCGTGTCTCCTTCTTCAAGACTACTTCCTGGGACTCGTCTCTTCGCTTCCGTTGGTTGGGGCAGTGGTGGCGATATCTTATCTGTCGGTAAGAGTATCCTCATTGGTGTTGCTAGTGCTAGTAATGGGATTGGTGTATCAGGATATGAACAGGGGGTTAGTCGTGTTGACATCGTCGTGGGTCCTCACATGTCCAACGAGCCCAATTCATGCCCAGAACGTCCGTTGACAATTAGGGCACGATGGCACAAGTTGCGTGCTGGCTTCATTGGTCAGTAGCACTTGAGTTTTGCAGGTCTCTCTATTTGTCTTAACAGCGGTTATTCGGTTAGCTTCGAAGATAGCTGCTTCAGTCTTTTTGGCAGCATGCCATGTCTGTCGACCTTGAGCGAGGTCCTCCCACGTCTCATGGTTGATTTAAAGGCCTTCAAGGTATCCATATGGCGATGCTTTTGTCTGCCTTATCTGCTACCATCTGTAGCTGCATCGCCGTAGAATATCTGTTTCGTAAAAGCGTTCGTCGTAACATTCCTTTCAGATTGCTTTAATAAAACATTATCCATCAAAAGTAGGCGACCATTCAACACGATGATCTTTGCTTCTGGCAGCGAAACTCACCGTGCGTTAGATATCATTTTAGAGACTATCAGGGGATCTTTTTATCGGGAAAACTGCCTTTGCGGCTAGACCGAAATGTGTGTCGACTGTAGCTTGATCACAGGCGGTGCAAAATTATTCGACATCTAAATTTGGATCTTTTAGTTTTCCACGCAAGAGCGTGATCCATTTTCCAGAGAGCATTATCAAACAAAAATGATGGTCAGCAGACTAATCTACTATTTAGAAGTCGGATTACAAATTACCACAGGAGTCTAGTCTGTTTGCTCGCAAAATTCACTTTTTTTCTTCAACAACGAAAACTCAAATCGCATAGGGGACTGACAGTTTGCGTCCCATCACATTAAGCCTCTCTTGGTCCAGCAATCCTCTTCGATCTGAGCATGTGGATGTTGGACGCCACAAAGGGAAAAATAAGCTGTCTGATCGACCTGTATCTTCTTACTCCCGTCTTCTTTTTCATCCTCCCCCTTCTCCTACTCATTCCCCTCGTCTCTCACCTAATACACCGACAAAGCCGTGTAAACTGATTGCAAATAGGACCGTAAATAAATCTCATCGGATGTCCTAAATTCCCCTTCTGGAGTGATGTAGGTTTATTGGCTAATGCGGTGTCTCCTACCCATTTGCCGTGGCATGCCGAAACACTTAATATTTAAAGAAGTCGTGCATACCGAGGAAGACGGAAGTTGGAAAATATCAGGCGGTTAAACTGGGCTTCTGAAAACAACTAGATCGCATTAATGCCTGGGTTATCTTCGACCCTCTTTTTCTGCTCCATATTATTCAGTATTGTTTTCTGTTTCCTTACCTGATTACTACTGAATCGAAGGGACTGCATAACGATTTTGACTTCAATAAGAACTGAAGTTTAAAAGACAGGGTCGCATGTCCCAGACTTTGAAGATTGAACACTGATCTTCGACGTTGTCGTCTAATCTAATTGATCGTCCGAATAAGTTCCAGTGTCTAGCACTTCCCTCACTAGCTAGTTGCGTTAGGCTAAGATAGGAGAAGTTTGAAAAGTCGTTGCGAATTCTTCTCATGTCAATGTTCTTTCCATTATACGCATTACTAAATCACTGCGTGGCTTCAGAGCTTTGCCTTACTCCATATAATCCACTATATCCAATGGGGCTGCAATACTCTCAGGCGTTAAACATGATCGCGAGGGAATTCAAGCGTCATAGCATTTTCCATTAAAAGACCCTCTGATCTCCCAGGGAAACAAATAATTTGGCGGATTTTAAATAACTTATTTGTTCCAGTTGTGAAAAACGGCGACCTTGGTGGGATTCAGACCCACAACATCAGGCGCAAGACTTGAGTACAGCCAACGCTCTAACCACCTACAGTGCGTGACCGATCTCATGAAATGTTGGCCTAAATTCTAAAATGCGCTTACGGTTAGGAAGAATTGCTTACGTAGGGTTGTAATATTGATCTTCACGCGGCATAATCCCATGATATTTCAAACTCGTCTGTTTTTGAATGCACCTCTTTTCGACCTCCTAAAAAAGGCGCTCGCGGTAATAAATTACTGTTTAATTAGCATGCAGTTTTCGCATTGGGTTTTGATGGTCTTATAAATCAAAATATTTTTTGCAGAAAACATATACAAGATAGGTCTTCTTTTAATCATTTGGTATAGAAACACGTTTTCCTCACATTTAATGTCCGAAGAGAGGGTATATTTAGGTTTCAAAAAGTTTCTAATTATGAGATTTTCTAAAACCATGCAATTTTCATGCTTGCCAATGCTTCTCATAAAATTTACAGCGTTGTCCGCATCCATTGCAAAATTTTACGAACACTATATGGCATCTTTATAAGGACGTAGAGGAATATATGATTTTCCTTACGCGGAAAGCATGCACTTCGTAGACTGAAATCGCTGAACGTTAATGCAACGGCTGATCGGCTCAAAATTATTCGGAAATTGGTCAACTTTTTTAAAACCATAATATCCCCTACCTTCGAACGTAAAATGTGAAGAAAACGTGGTTCTCTACCAAACGAGTAAAAGAAAGCCTATTTTGTACGTTTTTTCTACAAGAGCATCAAAAATCAATGCGAAAAAGGCATGCATCTTAAGTAGTGATTTATTACCCAGTGTGACTTTTGCAGGAGGTCAAAGAAGGTGCATTCAAAAGCTGTCATCCTGGCAAGTTCGACATATCATGGGAGTACGCCGCGTGAAAATTAATAATACAACACTACGTAAGTAATCCTTCTTAACCGTAAGCGCATTTTGGAATTTAGGCCGACATTTCATGAGATCAGTCACGCACTGTAAGCTACACGTCCCGAGCTCAGGCAGTTGGCTCCACTCAAGCCTTGGCCCTGGTGTCGGGGGTTTAAATCCCAACGAGGCCACCGAGGTCCAATGAATGCATTGCTTGAGTGGCACTCTTTTCCAGGAGTTTGCACGAAGGCTGTTTACTGCTTCGAATATGGATCTCACGAGTTATTTATGAATTTGCATGCCTAAGTAATTCAAGTACTCTTTTGGGTTTCGGGATGGGAGTTTGGATTATTTTGATTGTAAAGCTGTTGCGAAGTATCCATATGCTTAAATTTGGCTCGTGGGCAAACACCTTTTAAGGTTTCAAAGTTAATCCTTTGATATATTTACTCAAACCTATTTTGCAGTTCTCGTTATGCAACTACGAAGGGATATCTTAGAGCTCCTACAATAACAAAATTTATCCTGAAAAGTGAGTCAGCATTACTTGCTGAAGCGAGTGGCACTGCAGCGCGCCGTTTGGGCTTCTTCATGTCCTCTGTTAGCCATGTGCCTAATCAGGAAGTACCTATACTCGGAGTTAGGCTTTCCGGTCACTTAGCACTAAGTCAAATACTGCGACCCGAACTACCAAGTCACATGCAAGTGGAATCCACTTATCACTCGTGGCTGCATGGCAGAATAGGTAATGTCCCGATCTGCATAGAAACTACGGGCATTAATCCCTCACAGACAGTGTCATGACAAAGGGAAATGATTTATTGAAAAAAAATCTTCCGACAAAGACAAGATATACTGAGATACTCTACTCTGGGTTTTTGTTACCGTCATTTAGTCACACCACTCTCATGCGACGTGAGTTGCTCCCGACTGCGCCCGAAAGGACACGAACCTTTCAGTCAACTGATAGGGGATTCGAAGGAAAATCTCCCTGATCAGCTGACACCGATTCAGATCTCAGGTCTGGCCGGTCCGGGTTTGGGCTGTGGCAGGATGATGATGATGGACTAGAAAGTTTCATTCCACACTCTTCTTCGACCGTCAGCAAAACTTTTTAGGTGTCCTTACTCACATGTGTTGGCAGCTGGTTCCGCAGTAAAAAAAGAACTGTTGCACATGATCTGGTTTGAGAGTACATAATTCGCCAAATAAGATTCCACCACTTATAGGGACCTGAAGTAAAGCACTAACTGTCTCCCCAGCGCTTATCATCTTCTCTCTCTTCTTATCCTCCTCCTTCTCTTTTTATTTCTCTTCTGTCTATTGTACCACGTATATCGCTAGACTTACATCTCTACTTTCCTATTCCTCTAGATGATCCTCCATTTTTCTTCCGACGTTCCTAGTATCTGGGGCCTCTGCGCTTCCGCTCTGTAATTTTTGACAGAAGTATTCTGTTCATCTCTTAAAATTATGAATAATGTCCATAATGTCTATAATGTATTCATTCGAATCTGAAGGACATTCTGAATTTCCGTAGACGCTACCGTCATCAAAAAACACAAAGTACTTTTATGAAGGAAAATCCCTTTTGATAAACAGAAATTAGTGTGCTTATGATTTCATGTGCTAATTTTATTAGAATTTATTAGCCACTGGCCGACCTATCAACGCGGAACCTTACCGAAATTTTTTAACACTGTGACGTCTCCGTCAGCGAAATCAACTGCATATCGAGTCATGCAGCCGGGGAAATTACACCGATTTCTCGCAACAATCTTCTGAAACACTAACTCTTAAACGAGTTTATTATATACGCACGTAAATGCACTTTGAAGGCGTATTTGAGCTTATGTCGCTTGACTCATTCAGTTATTTTCATTGGCAGACGTCATCTTTTTCAGAATTTTAAAACAACTCGATTGACAGGGATTTTCGCGTTTTCGACATTCTCGCTTTTCTTTAGAAACTGTTATTTTTAACCAACGCAATAGAACTTCAGATATATACTTCAGTTTTCATTTAACTAGAAAGCGTTCATTATTACTTTCGGGCTTCGATGAATCACTTTTAAGTGGTTTCCAGTAGATTAATGATTTTAACTTAACTTAGTTATATTTCATGGGCTAGGTCACCTGTTCAACTGTCGCCTATTCATAAAATGTCAACCGAAATTCCGAAATGCGTTTTTTGTTAAAAAGTACTAACTAGGTGGGGTTATAATATTATCGTGGGGCATAATCCCAAAATATTTCAGTCATGCTAGGATGCCTGCAAAAAACCACAATCGGTAAAAAAAACTACTACTTGAATAACACGAATTTCGCGCTTGGTCTTCGACGCTCTTAGAAATTCAAACATATTTTAGGGAAAACATGCACAAAAACATTCTTTCTTGGACTCATTTGATAGCAAACTACGTCTTCGGATTTTTCATGCTTGAAAACATTGTATCTTCCAATTTAGAAAACTTCCTATTCTCGAATTATTTTGAATCCACCCAGCAGTTGGGCTTATGTGTAGAATTTCAAACTGCATGCAGTACCCTTTCATATAAAGAAAATCACACACTTCTCTAGGCTATTGAGAAGCCGTCATGTAGGCTCTCAAGGATTATGGGAGTCTACTATGCCATGATTGAGCGAACTATGGTCCTCGCAGCCTGGTATGCACTGGCAGTCCTCTGGCACCTGGTTCCCTGTCGTTAAATGCGCTTGCACTGCCTTTGGATACGCAGGTCCTGCGCATGGTTGTCCGGTTATCCTCATCTTTCTCACCCGTTTATTTTGTTACTGGTTAAAATCCTGGTCTTGTGTCTGCTGTGGACTAGGGAGTGTGGTGGCACGCCTAGGTGCGGGTTCGATAGTGCCAGCCACATGCATTGTCTCTCGCCACCGGTCTTTTTGATTCTATCATGAGACTGGGCCTGGTCGGGGGAGGAGGAAAGAATTCGGGAGATGCTACGTAAGCCTACTCCAAAGGTGAACTACCTCACGAGCAAATCATCGTCCCTCCTCTCACCCTGCCGTTGAGCATGCGGTGGATATCATTAGCCACGGCGGCCGAACTGTCATACTACACAAATGGACACCAGAATTTTTAAATATCCCATAATCGCAAACGTTTCAGAAGCGACAGAGACCTTTTCTTCACGCATACAATTAGGAGATTACGTAGTTTTCTTTAAAACATGTACAGGATGGGTTACTTTGTTGCATATCTTCGGTAAAATATGTTCGAATTGGTAGGGGAATCGAAAATCGATAAAAAATTTAAGTTCTCATTCTTTAACGATTGTGGTTGTTGCAGGTGGTCGACAAGAAACCTATTCAAAGCCGGTTTTTTTGCATGACTGAAATATTTAGGGATCAAGCCGTACGAAAATCATCGATATAGTGCTCATGACCCGCCTAACGACCATCTGCGCCGTGTGCGAGCGCATATTTTTATTTCCGATATAAGCTGATGCTCAAGGTTGCGACTGGCTGAATGACGGCAGAATAAACCCGAAACGGTACACTATCGTTGTACCTGCATACTCTATCCTCCAGCCTTCTGGTGTACATACATACACAACAGGACAAGCATGCTCCACAACCCGATCGGACAGGTAAGGGCATTCATAGGACATCGGGACCATGACTTAATGGTGGAGAGTTCGATTCAATAGCTAAATGTCCTCGGTTCGAATCCCAGGTGGTCCCGAAAGCTGGGGTTGGATGTGACTGGCTGATGACGGCTAATAAGCGAAAAGTAGCCCAGCCAGTCTACCTTGTATTTGTAAGCGATCCTTTTAGCACATGCATTGAGTATGAATCTCTGTGCCTGGACCTACAGTCCCGTTGCCCTCTCGGTTTGTGGTTAGGAATATTTATCAGGGTAGAGGTGACTCGCCGATGGGGTTTCGGGACGCGCTCGTCCCATTGTTCCTTGGGGCCTACACTAGAACCCCAGCAGACAGTCGCAGAGCAAATAGTAGTATAAGTAGATGAAGTGCTACAGACTAAGAAAAGGGCGACTGGAATGCCCATCTCTGACTTAATAGCCATCATCAATACACTACACCCAACCACAGGTGTAGAGCACCTGAGAGTCGAACCGGGGATATTCAATCATTGAATCTAACGCTCTACCATTTGTCCGGGGGCCCATTGTGCTGTCCATTTGTGATCGGGAATGTTAATTATGGGAGAGGATTCAAATCCCAGGTGCTCCATAACTGTCCCTAACCGACGGGCTAAAGCAGATGGAGTTGTCAGGCGTGTATATCTCCACACCCCGTAGTCCCTCCACTCTTCGCCATTTACCCTCCCCATCTCCGAACAAAAATCATATAGAGTGAGCCAAGGCGATTCCACTCGCTCCAGGCCAATTCGGATAGCCTTTCCACTGTATCAATATCGCGACCCACAGGGGATTTTCGGCAGCCCTGTTTAGGGGTAAACTGCTTACCCATAACGAAAGAGGTGACTACAAGACAAGCTCTTAAGAATGCTGGGTAAAAAACGCCCTCGGCACGATGGTTGTGGCTTGTGAATGCAGAAGAATGTGATCAAAGCAGCATACAACACAAAAACCACTATCGTCCAATCTCCTGCCTCGTAATAACCTACCAATGCGACCCTATGTGTTCTAGCAGGCTAGAATGTTCATCCTCTTTGAGGCAATCAGCAAAAAACCGACCAGATAGGAAGACGGCTCTGGTTGCACTTGATGTGACTCAAGGACAAGTGGTGGAAGCATGTGCCGGACTCATCTTTATCTGCAGTCGATGCTCAAAGACGGAGCACTGAGACGCCTGAGCCACCTTCTCCGTGTAGGACGTCATGTCATGCACCACCTAGAAAATAGCGGTTGTCTCGGGACTCTGAGACTATGCCCAGCGACTTGACCAGTGAGGCGTCCTGGTGACCAAGGTTATGTGCAGTGAAGACTGCTGGAGGGATGAAGATCCAATTGCAACCTTCCAAATGACCACAATATAAGCGAATACCAGGTAAATTAAATAATATTATCGGATATGGCTGAAGCGAGACTAAATTTTAATTACCGCATGAACACCAACCTGAGACAAATACATGTATATGGGGCAGGATGTGGGGTGCGGTGAAGACTGTTGGAGGGATGAAGATCAAACTGCAACCTTGCAAATGAACGCAATGTAAGCGAATGCCAGGTAAACTAACGGTAAGATCGCAGTTGGTAGCCAGACATTATACGCGGATACTGTCGACGTACGTATTTGTTATCAGTAGGTGTGCTTACCCTGTCTAAGGAACTTGTTATCAGTAGGTGTGTCCTTGTTGAGTTAGGCAGGTTGACCGTTTCAGTCAGACTGTTGGGTTTAGTGAGCGTTAGGGTTGGGCGTAGGTTAAGTTTTAGGATTAGAGTTTGCGTTTTAGGATCAGGTTTCAGTGTTAGGGTTACGGTTAAGGTTAGGGTTAAGGTTATAGTCAAGGTTAGGATGAGGATTATGGCTAGGTTTTTGGTTAACGTTAGATTTTGGGATTGTGGTTTCGGTTCGGTTTTAAGGCTTGGGATTAGGCTTTACGTTGCGGTTGCGGCTGGATTTTAGAGTTATTTATAGGGTTTAAATTTCTGCCATTAATCCACCTACTCAGAACTTCCCATCACTTTCCCTGGTAACTTTATTTTTACCCGGAAACTCTAGCATTCCTCCACCAGCCCCTCCTTTTACCCCGCCCATATAACCCCTTTTCCTACCATTCCCGTACGACACGGACCTGGCTGTCCGCCTCTTCATTCCTGGCTACCAATTGCGATCTAAGCAAACTAACTAATGTTATCGAATACGGCTGAAGCGAGACTAGATTTTAATTACCGCATTAACACCAACCTAAGACGAATACATGTATATGGGGCAGGATTTTGAGGTCGAGCTATAATGCGTGAACGTAAAAGGTGAATTTCCTTCTACCGCTGTGGAAGTTCTCGGTCGAACAGGGCGTCAACGCCAAGACTGGTTCGATGACGATGAAAAAATCCGGCGTATGGTCTCCGAAAAAAATGGTCCACACACGATTTATGCGGATAACAAGACCGATGCCCAGTGCAGAAACCGAGAAAATTCAAAATTATTGACTAACCCTAGACGCTGATGATAGCCCAGGCATACGCCGGCCGCAGTGAAATGAAAAAATGTCTTTGCAGCTAACACCTAAACCAGGTGAACTATGCCACTGTTCAGACTAGACTGTGCAACCTGAAGGCTATATGAGAGGGCACAGATCCTAGGGATCAAGCATTACAGAGATGTTTTAACCACCAATTCACAAGTTGTGAGGCCATCAACTGGTCTCCTCAACGGAACACTGCCAACCTCCACTGCCCCCCCTTACCTGCAGGTAACTATCAAGGCAGCGCAGAAGTTGCCCACCGGAATAGCGCCGGGCACCGAATCACTTTCACTTTGGCAAGGTCTTCCACATAGTGATTCGCGAGTAACTCCAAAAATCCCGTCGAGATTCGGATGCCCAGAGCTATTCATGCGGATGATTATAGAAGTACACGACGGGATAATGGCGTACATCACGGACAAAAGGACAGCCTCGGAAGTATTCGCGGCATCAGGCGGGGTGAATTAGGGTTGTGTTCTCGCTCTCATGTTCCCCGCCATTTTGATGAACGCCTGCCGTGGAAGGCGGTCGGAAATCAACGTCGACTACCGAACTGACAGACGACTACTCCACATCCGACGTATGAAGCCAGTGTCCACGTTCTCCTGTTCACGGATTATCGCGTGCCCAACACCACATCGGAATAGTACAGGCAGCAGAGTGTGAACCTTTTTGCTTCCGGATGCCCTACCTTCGGACTGATCATACACGCGGAGACGACAGTGGCCATGAGCCAACCAGTGTTAAGTGATGACTGCGGTGATCTCAGAATCCGTGTCACTGGAACTCACATTGCATATGGTGAGTAAAATTTCGAAAAAAAGCATTGAGCTTTTGATAAGATCTCTCTTTGAATCTTCCAAACCAGCCAGAAATGCCTTTGGCTACAACGCCCCAATTGGAATTGTCCCGACATCCAACTAAAGAGGAAGTTTAAAATGTACAGGACTGTCGGCCTGACAACATTCATTTACGGAACGGAGACATGAACAGTGTACGAAGGCCGGGCGCGGAGACTCACTCATGTTTTTCCTCACCAACCTCCTGAGAATGCCGAAGATGAAGTAAGAGCAAACGGTCCCAAATACCGAAGTTCTGAGTCGAACTAGTGTCCTTAGTACCTACACTACGCCGAAACAGGCACAATGGTGTTGGAGTGGTTACGATATGATGGATGAGTCCCTGTCTAGGCGACTATTTTACAGTGCCATTGTCACGTGCGCGAACAAACAAGGCGGGCAAAATTGACGATGTAAAGTCATCCAGAAGACCTTTCTTAAGACCCGGAAAGTACTAGCACAGGATCAGCAAACTTAGCGCACTGCTGCGAAAACTGGAACAGGAGTATGCAAACCCATCGAATACGGGAGGCCAATACAAACGATTTTCATCAGATAAGCAGTCGCAGACCATGAAGCAGTAACGCTTTCAGCCACAGACCATAGCGATGTTACGGCATTACAAACGATCCCAGCCATTATACAAAGCCTCGGTGACCGCTGACACAATTCAACAAGCTCAAAATCGACTGCCGGGGTGTGCATAGACACGTTTATCGCCAAATCAAGGATCCCTGGGATCTGTTGGGCGACCGGAGAGCCATGGTCTATACATTAAAATTTGACTTGCTGCGATCACTTGGAGCCGAGTACAATTGCCCGCCGGCCGACAGCGTTCATTTTCCTTAGTGCGACCAGTGTCTGGAAAGAAACAAATCCGAATTAGAAGGAATTGAGGGGAACCGTTGTGATGGCCTTCAACTGACAACCATACCGTCGCGGGGTGGGGTCGGAGTAGGCCGTCGGCCTTTCACAAACCGACAAATTGATGAGATCAAGGCATGTTCATTCTGATTCCAACGAACCATGAAAGCCTAGCAGGCAGT
>CACRXP010000210.1:82953-97281 GCA_902702965.1 Spirometra erinaceieuropaei
CATCACTTCAGTGAAGGTAGAAATCACACTATAGCAGCACCGAAAAGTCCTTTTGCTAACTCTGGAAATTGACGGCAGAGTTGGTTAAAGATGATCGCAAAGCATATTGACAGCCCCCATAGAGCAAGCCTCAAACTTTGGCCACGGCTGCAAACTTTTTTGCTACGTTGGTGGCAGGCCTATGCCGATCAATATGACTAGCGGCCTTGGTGTTGACAACTCGGTCAGGGTTGAGCGCTGACGCAGACACTTCGACGACCTCCTCAACCTCAAGGACTAACTGAGCGCTTCCCATCTGTTCTCTGCAGCGAAGTTTTATCCCGGTGTTATGTGGCCCTCCTCAGTCTTTGATAATCGATGTGGTACTAAGAGCGCGTAGCACGTCCACTGAAGTCTACAAGTTCTTGGTCGATAGGCCGGTGTTCTCGTCCCATGAAATGATTGGGAAAGCACGGGAGGTTAAAGTGGTCCCGATGATTGGGGCACAGCCATCCTCGCTTCACAATTTCCACCGGTATTGCTGAAAAGATCTGTGTCATTCATTCTGAGGTGGTTTTAGAGCGTGCTCGGCTCTAAGACGAGACTCAACCAAAGTCGGGCTCCAAGCTGTAGGCAGATACACCGACCACATATTCCCGCTGTGACACACTCTTGGACTCCACTAACGGCAAACGACGGCCATCCGATTTAGCCAATTCGCTGTTGTAGTCGATTCCGTTCATTTCCAGTCCCTGTGGCAGATATGAGAGCTAGATGGGGGTTGGGAGCAGTCCCCACGGTGATTAAGGACTGCTACCGTACAACCCCTCTTCAGTCATGGTCCATAATATTTGCACCCAAGCGTTTGATATTCACTCTAGAATTCTAGAGGTTGCGCCTTCTCGCCAATCCTGATTAACTAAATCACAGACTAGCCCCTCAGAATGACCATATGGAGTTTTGACCATGTCGACAACATCTGGGCGACGGCCAACCTGACTCGACTAGCCTGACGATATCGTCCTCCAAGTGGCAAGTTGTGATACCGCCTCCGTCAACATGACTACAGCCGTACCAAGTACAAATGCACCCACGCACGTGCTGCCCGATGCCGGTGAACACCCGGAGAGCCAGGGTGTGGGGGATTTTAGTGTTGTCAGTATCAAGGCGAATGCAAGTAAGTGTTAGGGGAGCGCAGCACGTGGCCTACAGTGAGGCTGAGGGCGAATGAGTGAGTGGAGGAAGGGGGGGGGCGGGAAAGGGCAGGAGGAGGGGGGGGGGGAGGAGGGGGAGGGAAAGGGGGAGGGAGGTACACCCTCTCCCTAGTCTGCTCGAGATTCGACGGCAGCAATGAACATGTCCGGAATCAGTGAGTGAAGCTGCATGTGTAATGGCCCCTCCATCTCCGTCCTCAGGAAATGGCAGCGTACATCCTACGAAATCCCTAGTCAACTCTCTCGAATCGAAGTGCGAATGTAGTCGAAAACGCCAGATTACAGCGATCCTGGGGCGATCACGTTATATTTAAACTTAAGGAAGGCAAACACCTATCACCATTCTGTCACCACCTCTTTGAGGTGCGCCATGCATACTGAGCCCTTGTTTCAGTGATTAGAGGCGTTGGACATCTAACAGGTCGCGAGATAGAGCCCCAGGTGTTCTATACATCCTTGCTTAATTTCAGAGGAAATTAATGCGCGAACTTGGAGTAAATCTTTCCGAACAGACCTTTTTAGGCACGGTCCGAATACGAATATTTGAGCTAAAATGCATCAGCTACTGCGGAATAACCGCTTAATATTCACAAACCGCCAACAGGCAGCCAGAAGTATAGAATTATGTAATTATTTGCCGTACTAACAACACAGGTATTGACTAAAAACCCCACACGCGTGTTTTGCCGATCTTATGCCGCTGCCTGACGCAGCTGCGAGGGGTTCGGTTTTTAGCTAATACCTGTGTTGTTAGTACGGTAAATAATTACACAGTTCCACACTTCAGGGTTGGATGCGACTGGCTGACGACGGCCCATAAGCCAGAAATGGCCATCCTAGTCTCCCTTTTCTTTGTGGGCAATGTTATTCTGTCCATATCATGCGCCGCTGTGCGGTTGATGGTTGGTCTCGAGAGGACTAGTGAGTTCCGCAAAGCGATCGGTAGGCGCTCCCCTCCACCACAAGAATTTTACCGCAATTAGGATTGTGCTGAAATCTAACTGCCTGCAACAGCTACCTTAACATCGAACAAAGATGGAGAGGAGCGGACACTCTAGTACAGAATAAATACAGCAAAGTTCGGCGTTATGAGCTGAGGCAGTATGATACCTCGTCTGGAGTCATCATCGAACACAAAAAGGGTAAAGAACGTGAGATCGTCTATTCGCCTATAAATACACAGTGACTCACCATGAAACTATTGAGTGGTCGAGGGATAGAATCCTTTCTGCGTCGTTTTTTGGACTCGGTAATCGTCGTGTAGGGTTTCATGGCAGCCTGCCCAGTGAGCCTTGAAGCTCTATCGCTCGGCCATTCAGTAGGGAGGGGATGCACTTCCGTCAAGTGTTTCATCCAGGTCTGAATACCACTCACCTGGGCCGGCGCACACGTTGCACACTCTTGCATCCACATTACGATGGTGGTGTGAAATAAGGCGCGACTCGGAGGACGTTGAGAGAGTCGGGGGTCACACTGTGCAGGTGCACCTGCAGGTACACAAGAGAGGCGGACAGGGAGGAAGGTGCCTAGGATGGTAGCAGAGATTCGAGAAACAGCTTTTATATGCGTTGGGAGCGCCGGTTGCTTTGAGACGGCGGGACAGCGCGAGATGACGACGACGACTACAAGAGTTAGTGGCCTGTCACACCTCGCCCGCTATGTCCAGCGCCCTGGCGACGCGAGGCCGTCGCCGCCACGGCCGGTGCGTGCGCGACGGACGAGTGGCTGTTTGTACCTCACTCGCTCACGCGCGCACACATTGGCTGAAGATCATGGACGGACAGACGCATGCGTCACACGCCCACATACACAACCTGGAGTGGCGACGCGCGCCACCGAATTGACTCAGCTCTTTCGGGTCGGGACGACAGCCGTTGGCAGGGCTGGGAAACCGCACTGCGCCTGCCCAACCTTGCGGGCGTTATTGGGCCAACTTAGCCGCTTAAGCAAGGCTTTATCCCGAGGACTTCCACTTCGCGCCTTCTAATAAATAAAAAAGCTTAACAGGCAGGGAAAGAGTGGTGCTATTTGGAGATAATCAGCATTTCGTGAAATATTCTCAAAGAGCCGTGGTCTTATAACGGGCGGAAAAGAAGCAAGACAAGGTGACTAGTGGCTGCACACCCATTAGAGTATCAAGGTGACAAGTGCCCATGTCTTCTGGTCGAAAGACATTCATGTGCATTCATGTAAAACGAAATTGTAACGAGAATCGCGCTGAGTTGAATGGAAGTAAAGTGGCTGTGTCACGTCATGCCGAAAATCTTGAATTTATGATTTCAGAATAATGCAAAATCCTCTCTCTCATAATCGGCGGTGGAAAGTGGCACGGCGCTATAGTACCGACTAGAAATATGCGGAGGTTACGTCCCATGACATGGACACATTTTTTAAAGAGCGGCAAAATTTACGAAAAATAAATAATGCACTTGTCAAAAAACCCAAAACTAGTGGTCAAGGACATGTCTGGGAGAAAACACTTAGTAAACTATGCGTGCGCGAAAATTGCCAAATGAGGATCCAGTGTGAAGGGACCGGTCGAGATTCGAAAACATCATAACGCCCACAAATCGGAAGGGAGGGATTTTGCGAGGGTCGGACACATGATTATGGACCTCCAGTACTAAAGGTTGCTTTGCGCTGAATTACCGGGAGGCATCTATTTCTGTGTCCTAAACGTAACCCCAACACGAGCACCAACCGTAACACTAAGTCTCATAACCTAAAAAACGACCTCTCCAACCCTAGCTCTAATCCAAACCCCCCTAACCCTAATCCCCTGGAATGTAGGCAAGGCTGCCTGTGATACAGGGGTTCGTGTTCCCGTGACTTGCCTTCGTGAGGACCAATCTGGAGACATAGTATATATATATAATTATTTGTTCAAATTTCTGTTTTAACTCTTGGAAACTTGTTTTTGGAAGTTTATTATGAAAGTATTCACAGAGGAGCTGCGCCCGTAAAACCATTTAAGTTTATTTCGAAAATCAGCTTCCCATTTTTTTGCATAGAGAGCACACATGCGCTATTTCTACGTCATGGAGGTTTAGTCTATTTTCACCCATAACGGCATAACAGGGGTATCCCTGGCATTCCGATGACGTCTATCGATTCCATTTTCCTTCATTTCAGGCGCCCTACGCAGTTGGCTGGCTCCGAGGAAATGGCCCACATCAAGCTTACTTGTGAACTCGACATCCTTAATTTGCAACCATGGGTGACGGGATTTCGACCTGGGCCTTCTTCTACTTAAACACCACAATCCAGCCTGCAAAACCATATGAACCCGAGTTAATGTTTGCACTGCCTTGTTCGTGTAGGATTCATTTCTCACACGACGGTCCGACCGCCGTAACTGACGATATTCACCGCGTGCCCCACAGCAGGCAGTGTGCTGGGATGGCGAATTGCGCGAAAAATGGTTAACAGTGACAGTAGACTTACGATGCATCTGCCGCACTTTCCCGTTCCTTACACACCTGAGCCCAGCGGGCATGCTTGAGGAGACCGGAGGTGGGATCCGTCGACAACGACTGGCGTGGCAGGAGCTTGAACCCAGGTGTGTCAATACACCCCAAAGTATTGCACTTTTTATGGGAGCGCAGTCCCATAGCGCGTGCCGGCCCGGATCTGACTCCCTGTTGATCCAGCATAATTCCCATGTGGCTCGTTGCTGGGGCCAATGCAGTTCTCATACAACACGTCATGACGCACGCGTGGAACAGTTCATCTAGGTCTCCGAAAGTCGCGTCCAGTTAAGCTCCTAAGACCAATTGTTCCAATGTTTAGATAGGTCGTTACGAGATCCTTCACCGGAGCCCCTTTTTTCCAGTGACTCCTAAGTAGGTGGCAGCATCTACCTCTCTTTCTCTCTCAAGTTCGTGAGGCGTTTTATGTGAATCTGCTTCTGATTTCGATTTTGCTTGATGTTATCAGGGACCGAATTGCAATTCTGCTCCTCTTGATGCTCTAATCTCCCTTATGACATTTTTAAATCGGATTTGGTATATGGTTGGGGTAATTTATTTTTGGAGCAATAACTTGCTCGGTACTTTTAAGAGCGAAATTTCTTTGTCATTGCTTCCGGCCAGCCCGTGTGTTAATATACTGACGATGTGAGCATTACGCAGTCAGTCATCAGAAGTTTATGCTGTTCTCTATAAAGGTTTGCACAAACGGCAGACAAAAATGAAAAGTCCGATCACGAAATGTTTACTCGAAGTTGGCCGGATAATTTCTTATAAAACTATTTGCTCAGCTTGACATTCGTCGTCTCAGTGGTTAAAATTTTCGAACAACCTGAGATTTTCTATCCGAGATATTTTTTTAAATTGTGATCCCGAGTTACTATAGAGAAACGGATTGTATGCTCTTTTTTCGGGCGATATCGACTCAAAAAGTTCCTACAAAGCATCCGAAACAAACGAAATATGTGAATTTGATTGGAAATTAGCTGTGTGGATGTAATCACAAGATAGTTTTACTAAGTAGACTCAATTAGCGAGGTTTTTTCCGGCTCCTGCATTAAGGCAGAAATACCAAAGTGATTAGATAAAAATATGACCGCAACAGGTCAATACTAAAAACCCACAATAACCCAACCCGTATCATTCGGTATCTGTGGATCGTCCACGAAAGAAATTAGTTTGTACTTAAAGAGCTCTACTTGCAGGTTTAGCATTCAAGGTTAGCATGCACTCATAGGTGAAGCACTGTGGAAAAAGAGCACCCCGTACTTTTGAACACTTTTAGCTTCAGTAGAACTAACAAGCATAAGGCGGTTTCCAAGTATTATTGAAATCATCCCTCACTCTGTGCTTGGAGTTTTGGTGCGTTACATTTTCACTGTTGATCTTCAATGGCCGCTAGCAATGTGATTTTCATGGTGGACAGCATGCTTAACATGGAACCATAAAGTGCAATCTGCCGGGATTAGGAAGAAGACAGTTAACCAAGTGGTCCAGGTCCCCAGACACACGTGTCGAGAAAGAGGTCGTTTGGAAACTGCCGCACATGCTGGCTAGAGAATCCCCGAGTGAATGCAAGTTCCGCTGGCCATGAATGAAATAACGTTACAGCACTGCAAGTTGTCAGTCCTCATCAACCGATGCTGCGTCAGAACAGAATGAACTGGTAATTCCTTACCTCCGATCTCAGCAAATGGTAACCGAAATTCTGAAGCGCGGTTTCTACTAGGAAGGATTACCAAAGCCAGACTGTAATGGTAACTGTTGTTCAGCATAATCACAATAATATTTCAGTCATGCTAAAATGCATACTTCTTTTCGGCCGCTGCAAAACTGTACTCGATAAAAAATGACTACTCAGAATTATGAGGGAATTATAAAACTTTTTCCAAAAAAGATTCCCTTTCTACAAAATATAGTGTTTAAAGAAGACTTGATTTTCCACTGAATGAATACAAGAACTAATATTTGGCAGTTATAGAGTGAAGGAACCCAAATAGCCGTCGGTATGCTGTGTATCCTGTGCTGATGTAGGCACTTGCGAAATCTAGCTAAATACTGACGAATGACAGTATTGAGGTTTTCTATTAAATATAGTTGGACCTAAACGGACGTCGAGTGCGGTTTCGCAGGCAGTTGAAAAAGTGTATTCAACAGCCAAATTCCTGGCGTATCTAAAGTATCACGGGATTATATCGCTAGGTGATCAAGGTTACGACCCCAGTTAAGCAGTCCTTCCTGATCGAAAACGAATTTCCAAATTTCAGTTAACCGTTCATATGATCAGTCACTGACAATACAAGATATTGGGGTGTTTTCATTGTGTTATTGGAATTTTGGGTTCTTTGTCTGATTAATTTAGACGACTCATATTGTGGCCTTCTCTGCAAATGTCCACTCATGTGACCCAATTGCGCAAAACTCGGCGACCTCGGTGAGATTCGAACCCACGACATTAACTGCAAGGCTTATTCACAGCCAACGCTCTAGCTACCTGAGCTACTAGGCCCCGACCAAGGTTCTGGCTTTCGTTCAGGGTTCCGTAGCTCAAATGATTAGACGGTCAGTCGTACCCAAATCTTGTGGTTGATATCACATTAATTATGCAAATCTGCCAATGACAGGCGGCTCAGGTAACACAAAATGCCTGGTCTCAACTGTTCGTTGAGAGTCAGTTTCTTCCACTCCATCCTCAAGATTCCCTGGCCATAGTCATAGTTCTACCTTTTGGTGAAGGCTTCGCGGGTAGGGCTTCGTCCAAGGCTATCCCAATTTTTTTAAAGTTGACAAACATCGAGCTGCTCTCTCAGTTCTTATGCAACGCGTGCTTCCGACTAGGGGCAGGGGAATTTTCTGCTCACACCAGTTGTGGACCTTAGTCCTGCCAAGTTGAACAGTCATGTATGACTGCTTACATTCCTAATCACTTAAAGGATCTGACAACAGGAATCCCTGCGTATTTGGAACCCGCGCCTTAATAGTGACCTCTACAACGTACTGGATCTAAAAAAAGCATGACACAGTTCTGAATGGATGCTAGAATTTCAAACAGGGTAAAGGAACATAAAAGAGCGTCATTACGGAAGAAACAGTGACATTTAGTAAAGGAAGACATTAGGAGAGTTCGTCAGCATTGCGAACGTTGTGTGCTGGCCGCAGTTCCTAAAGTGTCAATCATGCGAGGTTATTCGACCATCTTCATTCTGCCCGTTAGCGAGCGTAAATACACCTATACAATTCAGACACCGCGATCTACTCCCAGGGCTGTAAATTAATTAAGCCACAGGCTGAAGTATTTGTTTATTTCCTGGACGATTAGAAATCGGTCAGAGAAGTTAGAAAACTGGAAGTTCTGCGAGGATGGATTGGAATGCCCAGTAAAAAACAACTCTCTGGATGGCAGTACCATTGTAGTTTGTTACATACCAATGCCGTACTGGTATAGTTTCTTGAAATTCTTGAAAATGCCCTTACCGAACATCTAGCTATTAGTTTATTGCACACTTAACTGAGACGCAACTTCCCCCATGTAAACTGCATGACCACAATGGCGACGGCAAAGTCATTTGTCAAAAATATCTGCCTTGGCTCATACATGTATTTTCATTTGAACTTTGGCCAAACCAACGTGTGTCAAAGTGATCTGCCAGGGAATACTATACAAACCATGAGCAAAAAGTGTTTTTATGGGGATTTTTGGAGAGAATATAGAGGAACCTTTCGTGCACGGTATTTAAAAGTCAGGCTTTTGATCCTCTTTAGACCGGTGGGCTTGAGTTTAATTTTATGCCTTTTCGGGATGGTGGGGGCGTTTGTGCCTTTAGACTACAAAAAATAAGGAATGAGTATTAAAACTCAAATTTTGAACGATGCAGGAAGAAGCGACTTCGTTCCATTTTACTCATGCTCGTATTTGTGAATTATTGAAAGCCTCTGTTACGTGAGTGGCAGGTTTAAATATTATTCGCTGAACTAATACTGTTGACTGTAACCGAAATCACAGAAAATTCGGCCTCTGCGGTTCCCCTAAATCCCTGTTTTCGACCAAGTGACAATCTACATAGTTTACGCCTTTATCTTGAATAAAATGAAACGGCAGTCAATATTACTCATAGAATCCACCATATGAATGTTGAGCTTACTGCAATAACCCACAGTAACTAGCTTTCCTGTTGCCAATCACCTCCTACATCAAGTTGTAATTTATTTGACCCCAAATGCATCCGAAATGGCAAAAAAGGATAACGCGTAGGTTTACTGGCAGTCAGGTTTGATTTAAGGAAACTCCCATTCCTGAATATGAACGGGTACATGTCCCACCGCGAATAGTTGGTTTTCCGACATAGAAACAATCTCCTCCACACAGGTCCCTGCGACAAATCTCTGTGCCAGCAAGGCCTAATTGGTGGCTTTCATATGCTCTGACTGGTTCCCTATTCCCAATTACAGCGCGAACAGTTGCTTCAGTTTGTTCATCCCTTTTCCAGGGACCCGCTTTTAGGCCAGACTTTCATTGTAGAGCGAAAGGGTTATGAAAGGACACAATTGTCCTCACAGTCCTCCATTGTAATCGGCTGGCTCTTCTGCCTAGTATTTTAATTCACAGTCACCCATTTGGGCCTTTGTGTTTCTGTCAATGAATTCCATTGCTGTCATCAATATGGGCTGCAGGCTTGCGTGTGACCACAAATGAGGTCTAAATTTTCTATCGCAGCGGTATCTGACTGAAGTCTGGCCCCTGCCGGTTGAACGACCAGCAGGTGTTTAGTCTGCGCGAGGGCTGGGTGACGAAGGTTTGGCCCACACTGGATTCCGCCTGCGGACGACGTGACTCAGTCCTGCCTCCGAAGCACGCAGTCATGGGAGAGGCAGGAGAGGGAGGGACTGAAAGGCCTTTCCTAACTGTAATTCAGCTGGTGAGCAGTCAAGCAAATGCGTCGCCTTGGTTCGGGAAACTGATAGACAGGGTGCGATGGTTTTCTCTAGGTGTGACAATGAAGAGTGCGAATAGGCTATGCGATAACGTGAAGCTCGAGTGCTGCCGGTTGAAGAACCAGCAGGCAGGTGGAACAAGAAAGAGACGGAGGGCCCTGTGGGGATATTCCCAACAACCAAAAATCAGCCCTCTGCATACTGCGTCTAGTTGAGTTCCACGCTGAAAATATGGGCTTATCGCGAGTGCGGTCTCTGACGATAGCTAAAGTCCGCGCAGAATGGACTTGACTGGGATAAATCTAATCCTCCGAATGCCTGCCATTAGACATGCATTCCCAAACTAAGTGAAGGCATCTCAGGCCTTCAATTGTTCTTGACCGATTTTCATGGCAAAATAGGAATTGGACCGATTCCAACTATCTTTTGTGCATAAACAGCTAAGGGCAGTGTCTCCTCTAGTGGGAACCGGGTATAATTGTTCGCCTCCATATTACCGGTGGTCTTGCGCTACTTTCCACATGTAGTAAATCCCATGTCCTCACTGTAACCCTAGCTCACTGGGATTTGGCATAAGACCATCTCTAATAAGGGGAAACTTATTCTGCTGTCCTACCAAACGCAAACAATAGCAAACCTATAATCTGAAAGTTTTAAGAAACAAAACTACTTTACCAAGTATTATGCAGCGTCGCAGTAACTTTTCCATCTTTTCTACACATTTTAAGCTAATTCAGGCCAGTAAAGTGCACCATATGCAACGCAAAGCCTGATCTCTTTTTACCCAACGCTAGGAAAAAGGCGTGCTAATTCCCCTATTAAACACTATCGATACTCATGCGCCTTTTGCTGAACGTTCACACGTACCCAAACGTGACTGGTACGATGTTACCTGAGTTCGGCCAAATAGAGGGGCGATTAATTCCTCGCTCAGGGATTGATGCTTGGAAAGGATAAAGCACACGTCTATACAAATGTCTTCTACCCCGTTCCTCAGACGGGATAATTTACATTTGGCGGCGCAGATGGCCTCTTCCGTGAATTTGCCAAAGTCCTTCCGGCCTCTCGGCACGCGAGACTACCCTTGGTGGACTGGCGACATTGGGAAACGCCCTTTACAAATTAAGTGAATCTCTGAACAGTCCTGATATCCACTGCTACACCACGTGGTATGGTCAAGTTAAAGCTCTTATGTTGGCAATTGGCTGATTTAGGTAAAGGAAAGTTAAATCGCAGTTTGTATCCAGGAATGGGGAGGTGGACAGCCAGGTCCCTGTCGTACGGGAATGGCGGGAAAGGGGGCTATATGGGTGGGGTAAATGGAAGGGCTGGTAGAGGAATGCTGGAGCTTCTGCGTAAAAAGAAAGTTATCAGGGAAATTGCTGGGAAGATTTAAGTAGGTGGAATAATGGCAGAAATTTAAACCCTACGCTAAACCCCAAAATCCAGCCCTGACCGCATCCGCAAAGCCTAGACCTAAGCCTCAAAACCGAAACGTAACCAAAATCCTAAAACCTAACGCTGACCCAAGACCTAGCCATAACTCTAAGCCTAACCTTGACCCTTAACCTAATCGTAACCCTAACCTTAACTTTGACCCTAACCTTAACCATAACTCTAACCTTAAGCCCAGCACTAACCCTAACCTTAACCGTAACCCTAACGGGAACCTAAACCCTAACCCTACCACTGAAACCTGACCCTAAAACGCAAACCCTAATCATAAAACTTAACCTACGTCTAACCCTAATCCTCACTAAACCCAACAGCCTGACCGAAACGGGCGACTTGTCTAACTCAGTAACAGGTCACCTGCTAATAACAAGGTCCTTAGACAAGGCAAGCACATCTTCTGATAACAAGTGCGTACGTCGACAGTATCAACGTATAATGTCTGGCTACCAACTGCGATCTTACCAAAAAAACTTGACACCCTCATGATTGATGTGGCGGCGGTCTTACAGTCAGCTTTCAACGTACTGGATAGTTTGCGGCTCAAATGAAATGTTAGCACTACGTCTTAAATTTTCCTAAATACGGCGTATATGGGGCAGTTTGCTAATGACTGTACAACTTGACGACAGACGACGGTCAAAAGATGTCGGTGTAATGGCAAATCAAAAAACTAAGTGGGGGAAAACGATGCTACTCCAGCCTTCAGTAGTAAAAACGCAACTTTGAAATCCATGAAAGACTACTTTCGGAGGAATGGATATTGCTCGGTGGCATCTCCGTGCCGCTTAACGAGACAGTGAGATTGTGAAGCAGAATGGCAGCCAACTTCCCCGCAACCACATACGTCAGTTTAAAACGTGAATAAAACGATGACTGAACGTTTTTAGCCGACTGAAACCGCACCTCAACATCAGTCGCGTAAATGCTTGGGTTTCGGAGAAATGCACAAATTACGACAGGACCGTGAACACTGGAATTCACTTCGCTATTTTCATAAAAAAGAGCACTCGGAAAAAGCCCGTTCCTCAAAAATGACGATTCATCCGGGGTCAATGGGACCACATCGTCGCCAGCTCCGACCAACCAACCGGAGACAGGTTAAAAACAATCTTTAACATCTCCTTAAGCTGTGAGCACAATCAGGCACCCCACAACCACAATTTGAGTAGACAATGACCCAACAAGGTTTGAAACTGTCAAATATCGGCAGTGGTTCTTACTGACCAACCAGCTGCCGAGTTTACTGTTCCACAATTGTGTTGGGCACGATGCTAACGCGCGTAAATGAACCGTGATGACAAATTATATTGCCTGCCAGTCCACACTATGCGAGATGGACATTCAGGTCTGTTGGACAGGATGTGAATCAAGAATATGCTGTCAGTTCTCTGTTGCACAGAAACTATTCCGGAGAAAACGTGGCACTGTCACAGAAACGTCCCATAATTTTCTGTTGGAGGTAACAAGTAGCGTCGTTGGTCCCTCAGAACAATTAAAAGTTTCAGAAGATGACAACTCTAACTCCATAAACCCTCATCTTGCACAACATATACTGAGCTGAAAATCTTCAACGTGCAGATACGCTCGAACCAGTTTCACATTCTGAATAGGAAGTCCCAATAGAACCTGTTCGGTAGACAAACAGGTCCATCAGCATCTATGAAAACTTCAAACTGACGACCAACCTTAAAACAAAGTTAAATGCTTACCCCCTATCACGGATAGAAGACTTATATGCCTCTGTTTGAATGTTAACAAGTTTTTATCGCTGATTTGGAACAGGCGCAATATCGAGCCACCCTTGACGAGTATTCTTGAGACATTAGGTCGATCAATACCCACTAGGTCTGTTTCGACACAAGCAACTGACATTTAGAGTGTATACCCCACAAACAGCAGCTGGCCAAAGATGTAACTTATGCTTCTGTTTACCTAACCACTGTTTTCTCAACATGGACTTATGGAACCCCTGGACTTGAAATCGCAGATCCTGTGTTTTCCCACCTAGTAGAGGTTGAGTAGAGGTGAATTACGAAGGAACTATTCGCGTTTACTTGTCCATTGATCTGGCTACATCGGTTGCGCAACTGACGTAATGGGTCTCCATCCGTGACAACATGGGTTAAAAACTACACAAAAAACCTGCACTCCGCGAAATATTCTACGGCTGCGTCCATTTATAGATCTTGTTACTCGTCACAACGAGTTTATAATTCAGTCCTCCGCCGTGTTGAAACTGCTGTTGGGACTGCTTCGGAGGAATCCACTTTACCTCTGATCAAAACGTGAATAGAAGTTAGTTGAATGCTAATGTGCCGCCTTGTGTTCGGCAACCTTTTTGGTCTATTTTGAAGGCGGAAATCGTCCATTTTTTATCGGATACGGCGTAGGACGTAGCAACGAAAAAGACCGGCTTCATGAAGTGGGATAATTTGCCCATAACTTGGCCGTAAAATTCTGTTGGTCATGCTGGGGCTCAAACTGTTCCTATCGCTTGGTGGTTTGCGCACACCGCGTAGGTGACTCTAGGTCCATGTAAGATGCACAATCCTGCAAATGTCATTTACCTTGCTTCCTAACTTTAATCCTTGACTTAAAGTATTTCTCAGAACAAGTTTTTTCACTGGTTGTTTTATTTAACTTCACCAACTGCTTACTAAGCAAACAAACCAAATTCTATATCGGAAGAGGAAATTAATTTGAAAACATATGCTATCGGTTTACAAGCGGCAACCAGTTCCATACGCAGACATTGTTGAGAGAAAGGACTTTTAAAACAGACTGGATTTCTCAAGACCAGAATCAAAGTACAGTCTGCAAACCAGAAATAGGTGTCGCTCCATTTTTGTTGCTGTTGATAGGCGGCGGTCCTTGGGTATGATTCCATAAAACCTATTGTTTTCACCGTTGCACTGATTTACAGATGAGCCTGCCTCAGGGAAATCTCTCAGTCGGGCGTAATTGCTGAATAAATAGATAGTATCAATAAAAACGGAGGATGACTGGGTTTATTTTGCGTTTGAAAACTAGCTATGGTTTAATAAAGGTCTGAGTTCCGTTTCGACCCGCTGAGAAAAAGAGGATTTAGGCAATTAATCCCTGGCTGGCCTGGCCTGGACCGATTGACTGCATATGCCTCGCTTGCATCCAGTTTTTTGCACTGTGGTGCGACTGTCGCGAGATTTTCTTTAATTTAATAGGGTAACCATCGGGAGATGGCACCTAAAAAAAACCGCCTAACCAAAACAGCCTGTCTTACGGGACAGGTGGTAATAGGGGTT
>CACRXP010000210.1:104321-120564 GCA_902702965.1 Spirometra erinaceieuropaei
ATGTCGGGCGGTAATGGCTTACTAGGAATAAGGAGTCATCTCAGAATTTATGGCTCTTTCAAAAATTGTGAATGGCAATCGACGCACTGCTGTGCAAATAAAAAGCTTCTTCAGTAAGTTTTCCATAACAACGGTTTCGCCACTGCCGATCGTAGGAAAACAGTTGCCAACTTTTCTTCTGAGGAAGATCAAGACGAAAGTTGACAAATGTTCCATGTCAATAACCTCAACAGACCTTTGATGGTCGAATAAATAAGACACGACATTGTTTACTTGGGAGCATCTCTGTCCGCCCTGTTAACCTCTCCAGACTATGGTTTATCGTCGGGACTTTGCCACAGTTTTCCTGCCAATATCGGAAATTAGCCCCAACGACCTATGCTGTACTAATTCTGCAGCTGACTACCATATAAACTTAACACCTGTAGACGATGGAAAATATTTCATTACAATCGGCACATGACGTTACAGAGAATGATAGCGGAGTGCCGCAGGGATACTCGTAATACGTCTTTTTCGTCTTGGAATTCAAGATAAATTATCGTCGACTAACTTTTTGTCATCTTTTATGCAAAAGTTCGTGCATATACAATGCAGAATTTTTAAGCTCCAATGTCCTTCTGTTTGTATGAATGAGACATGCTTGTTTACACTGAACAAGGCCAGATCTGCGCGGACAGTAAATGTTGCTTTTCAAGTGCTTGAAGATTTCTCAATTTCCTTGTTTACTTTGGTGCCTTCCTACTAGTGGACGGAAGCTTGCTCAGTGGCACTTACTCGCATAAAGAATCCCTCCAGAAATAGCATGTTTTGTGATAAAAACCACCGGGAATGATATTTCACTTGCGAAAAAATAATTTAAAAAGAGTAAATTGTTGGCTAGGAAATTGTGTTTGCAATGTTTATAGAGACCGTCTTCCGCTGTCAAATTTCATGAGCTTCACAATCGGCGATAGGAATGTACCCGGCTGTATGTTTTTTTTATTACAGAAGAAGCTATAAACCTAATTAATGACTCAATAAATGCACACCCTATAGAATATTGCTTTGGCCACGTGCCGCTGAACCTGTAACAGCGTACTCACTATGAGTACAGGAAGTATCAAAAATACGGCTTATTAAAGTTCATCTTAATGACTGTTTAATGGCCTAATTCCGAGACCAGAAGCCGACGAATCATTTGTGTACTTCGACTGTATCCGCCATGAATGCGGTCAAAGAGAATTGGTTTTCCTCCTTAAAGCAAAGGTGTCTGTGCACAGTTGTTTTTCTGCCAAATATTATGCAAGACCTGCAATGGTGACCTTTGGCAATGCAAAGATCTGTAAAATATGGGCTTGGAAGTCGCTTTGGCTCTGTGAAAGATTAATTAGAAATCGTACGCTATATTTCTGGAAATGTTACTGAGAAAGTCTTCGAGCACCGCTATAATGGCACAAAATCACTTTAAGTGCGTCAAAACGCCTGTCTACTTTAAATTACTTAGATTAATATTCAAAATCACGCCATAACCTCGTGGTCCATTTGCTCCTACTCGTTTATCTAAGAATATTAATTCTGTTAGTCTAGAGATAGGCCTGTTATATTCTACATTGGCGACCTCGACGTGATTCGAACATGCAACCAATCCTTATCTACTGGTCGTCGTCAACCAGTAATACCGAATCTCAGGTCTAGTGGACAATTGATTCACGCTCTTATTAATTGACCTGTCAGATTTACATTTTGTTGACTGGCATCCGCAGGAACTTACTGCCCACCGCCCTATCATAACTATAGGAAAGAGAGTGAAATATCAGTTTCGCCATGGAAACCCAGATTTAGAGCCCACACAGATGGTAGCGTAGTACACAACAATAAATGACGAACGTTGCGGACATAAAGAGATCATAATCGATCGGTGATTTTCAGATCTCAGGTGCTGGCTATACGACTTCCGAATGTCATGATTCGCAAAAATGACACTTTTAATTTCCGTCCTCACATTAAGACGGATTAATGAACGCTTATTTTTTACGTTACGCAGCTTATTTACCCTGTTTCCTAAAGGATACACGTTGGGACCACAGTACGCATATATTCTTTGGAACGTCATGGAGAGTTAGGATTTGCAGCTCGAGTCATGAACCTCGTTGCATTCAATGATATCTTTGGAAAGTAAATGTCAGTGAGCTCGTTACTCCGTCAATATTACTGACTTTACTTCAAGCCGAGAAGAGCAAGGGTAAGTATATTTTTCTCAGCACTTTCGGGATCGTATTGGCCTGTCGTAGAATGGCCAAAAAACTACCGCAAATTACTCAAAGCTTGTGAACATAAGTGTGGGCACGTCCTGTCCGACAGCGCATTGTTATGCTTCTCACTGGGATCCACAACAATAAACAGTAACGCGTTGCCATTTTTAACAATTAATATTTCATCACGTACTGAAATAAGGCCAAGGTACCGTATATGTCACTAATTAGTTTTCACAGCCTAGCAAGTTAAACTGTGATTTGTCGGAACGTTCAATGATCACACAGATATAAGACTTTTTAATTAGAAATAGTATCCGATTAAATTATATCGATTCAAAAGATTTCACAATCACACATTGAGCTGTTTGAATGGTTATGCCTAAAATTCCCTATCCATTCTTCCCCTTTTATAAAAGACACGTTGAAGGTAGAGTGATCAAGTTACTGTTGTGATTCAGTATATTTCCACCGATATTTACGGTCAACGCCTTTGCCTGCTTTTCGGAGAGTAAAACCCTGCCTGGGACATGCTTCTTGACAAGCAGTTATTTAACTCAAGGCACTTAATAAGTGGAAAACTAGTCTTCAAAAGGTAACAGTAAGTTGAACTGACAGCACTCTGGATTTTGCGTCAGACTTGGTTCCTAAATACATAAGATGAGCTTGGTACTGGATGGACCAGAGTGTATTCTTCCCATGACCGGAGTAATGATATTGCAATAAAAGTCTGGATCATCTTTTGTTAAGTTCCCGATACTCTTATGACCATAAGAATAAACATCAGTAGACTCATCAGCCTAAAGAACAGGCGCAAATTTTCTTATTCTTTGAGTGAATAACAGCAGGTTCACTTTGGCAGATGGAACCGTGCTACTCTTTTTTACCGAAGGAGGCAAATACTTTTCATGTGGGTAAAACTTTACGCTTTTCGGCCGTGTCAACTGGGGCTGATTTAAAAAGTGGAAACACCCATCAGATTTTTCAACAGATGCGATAAGATTGCACAGGTGCACTCTGCAACGATATCTCAGGTCTCCTAGATGTAGAAATTTGTTTTTGATTTGTAAAACCATGCGTATGAATAAAAAGGTAAATCACTTTTCTGTCGCACAAAAGTACGGGTTGGATATACTTATTGTTATCCTCTGTACGTTGAGTTATGAATCTACGAATAGTATTGAGGTTCGATTCTGGGTTACCCTTAAAGTTTGATTTAGGACTAGAGTTGTATTATGGCCAGGCATTATGTTAGGCGTTAGAATTCAGAAAAGGTCTTGCTTTAGGGCTCACTTTGGGTTATTTTATCGGTTTTCGCCTACAAAGTTGGGATTTTTGCGATTCTGTTTGCCTCAAAATTGGGGAGTTTGGCAGACAATTTTAGAATGTTGACGGTACGTGTCACTTACTAAATTACATACGTCTATTTCCGTGTCTGCTTTACAAGGGATGTGCACATTTGGCATGCTTGTTTACAGTCCTTTCTCGAGAGAGGAAGGTTTTCTCCGTCTTTTTATAATCTAATTTTACAATTTTTCTAAAACACATTCACTGGCAGCTTGTTCGTAAGTGGTCTTTTTAACACCTAAGGGCCTAAAATGCTCCCTATTCTTGATAGTGTGCTTTGTAAAACTTTGGCATGTACTGGGAGTAAGGATGGCAAAAAGGACGTCATCCAGTTTTACAGAGCACTTTAGAAGTGATGGTTATCATTTAATGCTTCTAGCTCAGAGTAAGATCTGCACCAAAGACAGTGGAAACTAAAATATTGATGACACCATTTTTTTGTCATCATAATAAAAAACTGAAGCTGTCGGATTTTTTTGCTAGATCCGGATATGCATGAAACTGCGGTTACTAACTAATTTTATTAAGAGGAGCCCACTTCTACTAAGCTTTATGAAAATTAACTGAAAGTCGGTGTTGTGTTTAGCATAATCGTTCTACATCCTTATTGTTAGATTGCCTAAAAGATTATGGCCTTAGCGTAATGTTGAATAGAGCATTTTCGGTTAACACTTAATGAGTTAGCACACCTATTCTAAGCAGTTGCACTTTATAAATCCCTGCAACTGAAACTGAAAAAAGTCAGATATTTAATCTGCTGAGCACAAGTCAATGTTTGACAATAAACATTTTTGCATGTGTAGTTCTTGGCGGCATATTCTCTAAACTTTTGGAGCTATCAGAGGTCTTTAAAAACCATCGAATGAAAACGTCGATCTTCCAGTCAAATCCCAATCAGTCACCCCCTTTGTCGTATATCAGACCACGTCTACAAATGTCCGATATAGCTAACACAAGCAAATATACTGAACCACGCTTTAGCAGTTATTTTAACCAAGCAGTCTGCATACACAAGACATCAAATACACAAAGGTCAAAACTGTGCAAAACTTCGGACTCTGCTCCGACTAAAACTACCATACTACCCTGTGCGTCCGTTTTAGGAGACCCTCGGTCGGACTTGCAAGCATGAAATGTGTGCATAAAAACGAAGGTGTGCTCGAGCAAAGAACCCACTGAGGCCGAGTTTAACAATATATTTTGCGTTTGCGTTCTAAGGAAAAGTGTAAAGTTTTTTTCCTAAGTCCAGGACACTGAATAATGACTGGAACGACTCCTGCCAGTCTCTAATCCCCGAGCAGTCTTCATCGTCAAGTGTAGTACTTCAGCCTGTTAGGACTGTTGGGATGAAGAAGGCATGCCTGACTTCCATAAAGTGGTTGGTTGAACAAAGTCTCCTAGCTAATTGGTAGACAGAGGCCTGTTACGCATCTGATTAATTGGTTTGGACTGCCACTCGTGCCTGAATCACCGTTCTCTTGACAGTTTAATCAACTTTATTTTTTGCAAGTCACATAAATGGGGTGACGTCGATAAGATCATTGATATAAACCCTGAATATCATCATACGTTTTTGAAAAACAGAGTTTTATGGTGGTGCAATGCACGTCGACCTCGTGAATACCGATCAAACTTTTAGATCAAACAGAAACCTAGAATCCGTCGTTCAAATTGCACTGCCTGGAAAACAAGATCAGACACGGGAATATGAGTCTCCCTAGCACAGGTCGTCTTGCGCCAAATCCCTAATCCTAACACTCCGAACCCTAACCCCAGCACTAACTCTGACCCAACACACTTAAATTCAGCACAAGGCCACCTGCGACACCATGGATCCACATTCCCTTGCCCTAGCGAATGTTATGTCAAGGAAACTCGCATCGTGACAAGCTGGTTTGCGACTGAGCCTGTTCGACAATTATGTAACTGTAAGACCACTGCTCGTGTGGTGCAGATCTATTTTACGCTAGTCTTTGCTACATGTATAATGTCGATTATTTTTTACCAGAATGGTCGACAGAAAATTATTCCTTATAGCCAACGGCACGATATCGGATCATTTAAATAGTTAGCCCATGGTCGTGTGCAGTCTGTTCGCACCAAGAAATCTATAAAGCCGCAAATTCTTGGTAACACATACCTGCCTTAATACCTCACCTTAAAAGTCACGCAAATACTCTGTATGATTTTTCGTTAAGACATCACTTATTTTCCTCTTGTTGCTCAGGAAACAAGTTGAATTGGAAAGTTGGTATGTCTTATACGGAAACTTAAGAATCATATCAATATTGACTTATTTGTATGTTCAATTGAACGACCCAAAAAGACCTTCAGGTGTGAGTTTTTTCGGCTCTAATTGCTTCCTACTTCTAACCAATTGAGTCCAGAAGGACGATTTTTCCCCAAAGGTGCCTTTTAAGAGCGAACATCCAGTCAGTACTTTCACGGATATAAAATGTATTTGAAAAAATTTTCTACGACGAAGTTAAATTACATTTACAGGCTAGTAAAACAGTTTGCGTTAATGGGATCGACAGGGAGTCTAAAACACTCTCAGTGGGGAGGTCAGAAAATCTTGGACTTTATCCTGCTCTTGCGCGCGTTTCAACTTTGGCAATAATTTTTTTTCATCGATTTAAAGCCATATGCAAGAACTTAGACTTGAACCAAGAGTTTCGGCGCACAGCTCAACTACGTCGGAATTTACCGGTGCATATTTGTCATGAGCATCTCAGTCCGAGTTCACTTCCGACCAAAGTAATAAGTGCAACACTTTGTTGGTCGATGATAGCCTGTTTGTAGGTGTTTAAAAAGCGCAGTAATAGTCTCAGATATACGCCAACAGTTGGGTCATGACATGACAGAACTGGCTTTAGCAGTAGTTTTGGCTGCGTCTATTTGTGCACGGAGCCGTCCAGCAAGAACGACGGGGACCCGAACATCCACGATACTGTAAGGTAAAAAAGGCCAATGAATGTCGACTTTATTCCTTAACTCTAGGTCCTCGTAATGCTTATTTTTATTATTGTTAGAGCAGTTGCTAATGTTACGATTGACGCAATTTGTCGGACGCAGCAACATGAACTACAAGTCCGTGCTGATTGTGGAAACATCTCAACAGCGCTGTGCTCTTGGCAGCACCTTTCATCAGTCTTACGTACATGTCGTTTCTCCGTAGTCTAATGTGTCTGGTTGTCTTTGATGATCGCTATCCAACGTTTAAATATAAGTAGCCACGCCTGTCCATATTGTGCATAGTCGGATGGACTAATCCCGCTCCTAATATTGAGAAATCAAACTATTCAATGTCTACCCTCATCTCACTAGCAACTCCAGGCAAATGTCGGTTCTCGATTAAGCATGATGAATTCAGCGTATAAAGTTGTCCCTCCCATTCTGGTCAATTAACACTCGCTGCCTCGTCATCATGGAGCAGACATTCTGGGAGGTTCTGGCCTGACGTGATGGCGGTTGCAACGGTCCTCCCCAAACTGAAGTTCGTCCAGCCATGTCAACGACAGAGACTAATGCATGCTGACTTTGCATCGCCAGTAACACCGCTGAACTCATATGGGGATGCGTGAACAGTTGTCTGCTTTGTTGTGAACAGGCATCTTTAACGTCGCATAATGATACGAAAAACAGCATGCTTTGGAACCACTTGATAGGCGTCATCAAGAAAAAATGAACTAGGCGGTGTTCGAATCCAGACAGTCTTAGTGAGTAAAATGGCGGCCTATCCTTAGGCCAAAGGACCCTGTCGGTGACGTGCATGAACGACAGTTAATAGTGGCTCGGATGTTGAAAGTGAACTTATCTTCAGATGGGTGAAAGGAACGAAGTAAGGCGTGACGGGTGAAAAAAGCCTCCGCGGTATAGCGCACGTTCTCCTCAGCGGGCATACTTGCCGAATCTGGCCACCAGTTATCCACAGCTCCTCTTGAGTGGCTACGGGTCTGACCTCCACGCCACAACGTCTCACCCGGACGGCGGTGGGATTCATGGGAGGCGGTTGGGGGGGGGGGGGGCAGGGCCTGAGGGCGAGCCAGCTCTATTTTGGAAGAGGCGGTAACCCTCTCGCCCCTGCTCACTCAACTGCGATGGACCTTCGATCTTCGGCGAAACGCCAAAGCCTGTGATAGAGTTTTCTCGGTCCACATGTACCCTCCTAGTGCTTCAGAGAGGTCATCGTTTTCGAGGAAAGCGGCTGTGCTTTCAGTGGTAGTGGTAAAATTGTTCACAAGTCCGGAAAATTGAGGGTACTGAGGCGTAAACCCTATCTTGGTGTTAAAAGTCCCATTTGCATAATTAGCTGACTGAGGTACGTCTGGCTGGGTGAACACAAGGTATTACGCGTATTGGCACGTCTAGATCGAGACTAGTCTCGGTTTTAGTCGTCTTGACTAAAGTGCGCCACTGCAACACCGAAGAAATTCTGAGAAGTCCGAAGGCGTCTTTATGTGAAGGTAAATAATGTAAGCAGTAAAAATATTCTCAAGTCTCACAATTTAACGCGGTAAAAATGTGTGTCTCATAGCTGTTTAGTTTACAACTTAACGAGGGATTCTGTTCCCTTCGAGGACTTGCCGGCAGACGGCGCCATGAATTGCCACTAACAGATATGGAATAAAAGTTACTTTCAGTCGGTCGAGTAATCATTTTTTGTGCTAGAACATATAAATGTCCACGCCTGAGTGAATAAGAAACTGGCCGCCTAAGTCCAAATGGCTGCCAGAAGCGTGCGCTGATCTATCCTAACAAGAAGACAACCCACTTAAAACTTCCCTTCTTGACTGAGCGAGGGATGAGCCACAGTCTGGAAGACTGTGCCTAATAAATACTCGCGAGGTCAGCGGGTGGCATCAAATCCGAGCCGGTAGGGAATTGCATATTAGCCACAAGTAGCTCACTCTACGGAAATCTTTTGATATGCTTCTAGTGAGGAAACTGCAGTTGAGGAGCTTGAGGATGGTGGTAACATGGACAAAGACGAAGATGATGAGGGGAGAGAGGAGGAGGAGGAGGGGGGAGGAGGAGGAGGAGGAGGAGGGGGGGAAGGAAAGGCGAAAGGGAGCATGAAAGAGAACAGAGACAGGGGAGAAGATAGTAAGGGTGGTGGTGGTGGTGTGGGAGGAATAGAAACGGCGACGGTGGTAAGTACAGCAGTTTTAAGAATGAAGACTAATCCCCGATATTCTTTAACTAGCGCTTGGGTACTCAGCTTTCAAGTTCTCAGCACTGCACTTCACCATCCGAGTAGCTATAATGATATTTTATTTAATTACAGAAAAGCTCAAATGTTTTATTTTACGACATTTTTTACTTTGAGCCATAAAAAAGCTTGTTGTTCTTCTGGGATGATTCTGCGAGACCTGCGAGAAACACATCGTGGGTTTGGATCTCAGACAAGCGAGTGAGAGGCCTCAGAGTTCCGGATAACAATTCTGAGAGTGTTTAACAATCCCAGTAAGGCAGGCATTTGGTTTGCATCTGATAACTGTTTTGATCAATAATAATACTTGAAAACCAGTTAGTAGGCGTCGGCAAGGGAGGAACTCGGACATGGGCACCTCAGCATGACAGAGAGCGTCCTACCCTTAAAACCAAAAAACCCGAATTTTCGATTATTTCAAAAATAAGTTTTTTCCCTTGCCCTCTGAAAGGAATACTGTCATTTCAAATCCTACGTCTGCCGGCCTTCACGAGAAGAAATAAAACTGCTTCCAAGTTGCAACAACAAAAAATTAGGCAATATTCTAAAAATTTTGGCAATGAGAAGCGATTTTAACTTTCCCTTTTAAAACTGGATTAAGACTTAAGTTAAGATTAAGTCTGACGATAGGGATAGTCAGACGTGTTTCTAATTACAATGCCCATTCGTAGCTTCTAGTAAAACCAATTTGCTGGTTGAATAAACCTGTGAACTGAGTAATATCCTCCCTCTTCTGGCAGTCTCGTACATAATTATCAGACAGATGCAATCTTTACTGCTTTCTGAGAAGTGTTTGGACCTGTAAGCTAACACGGAGCCATATATTTAGATATGAGCCATTGCGTGAAATATATACATGGCCAGGGAAGGCAACACAACCACAGGTAAACTAATCCAACATCCTGCATCAAACTCCATATCAAACTGACACAATTTAAGAATGCAGCAAGAGTTGCCTCCTTCTATTAAACAACCTCAAACGAACGGTTTCTGGAGCCCAGTTAATTCATCCTTACAGGGCATGCTTCATGATAGGAGCTGGAGCATATGGAGAAAGTCCGTAGCAGTGACAGTTTTGTCCTCATTTCGAAATATAAAAATCGGAAAGCTAATACTTACATACTAAGGATCCAGACACCGATCTGAACGGTCAAAAAGACAGAACAGGTTTGCTGCGAGGCAGGTTTGGGTCACTCCCAAATTTGTGTCTGTTTCACCACCGTTGATCCGTCACATTCGCTTTTGCAAGTTGTGAAACCTCATCAGAAGCGCCTACTTCCCTATGTGGCAACAACTCTTCCGCGGGGATGGTAAGGTCAACTGGATGTGCGCAGGAGATTGGCCGTTTTATCAGCACGATATCGGTCAGTTGGGCATAGTCCTGGATCTTAACCACTCCAAACTTCTGTAGAGAAGACTATCGCGACTAGGGGAAAGAAAGTAGCCAGAGGGCATCTACTGCTGTAAAAGGGGGTTAACACCTCTGACCACCATAACTTCTTCCTGGTTTCCTACTTCTGCGGGAGTGAATGCATAAGATGTATTCACAGCAGCCGAAGGAAGAATTCCAGAATGTCAGCTAGTCCAGGAGGGTGACACTGAAGAAAGTAATGAAATAGTGGTTGGTTACTCACAATGTCTGTACGATACAGTGGCCCGCAAATATCTCAGACTGAAAACCAGCAGGTTAACAGTAAAGTACTTTAACAAGGTATTCATATTCAGATGCGAAGATCTAGGTGAGAGGACATAAAATGCAGTACTTAAACCTGGCACACAACTTGTTGATCAAGAGCTTGTACTGAAAGCGACAAAAAAGCTTGAAATTGCCGATTCTGGGGTTACAAACCCTCGAAAGCCAGCCGGCGCTGGAACGACCCGAGTCTGGAATTGAAGTCCGATTTGTCGATGATTTTAACCGCCAACCACTGGGACCGGTGGTTGCTTGGCCTTTTTCTATTTATATAGCCGCATGCCGATGGCATCCATACCGCGAACAGGAAACTCCGCCACCATTTCGGTAATGCATCTCTGCGGCAGCGCATAACACAATGTGCAGTTGGTTCAGCGACGGACCGGGCATCGGAGTGAGGGCTCCCCGCATGTACCGAAGACCCACGGATTGGGTTAAATCGACCATTACAATGCCAAGTGTTGACGTAGTGTCTGACAGTGGCACCTCTGGGTGCTTTCGTGTCACATGGCGCTTCGATCCGGCAGCAGATAAGCGGAGGGAGCTGAAATGTAGCTGAATAAAGCAAGAAGCCGAAGCAAACCGCCAGAGGCGGAGGTTTGTGCTACATTGTGGGCGGATTTCGCGTTCGCGCGACGTTGATATTATCGCGCCGAAGACAGTGACACACGAAGCCTTTATGGGCATTTGTTTCTGCGGGTTTGCTTGTAAGGCATTTATTTTGTATAATTTAAACTCAACTCATAGTCGGCCCTTCCGTTACGCGATAAATTTCCTGCCAAGGTGGCAAATGTTTGCATACACTATGCAAAATGCAGGCTTCGAATCCCCTGCAAATTTCGCCCTCCCAATCTTTACAGTTTAAGCTGAAGTGAAATGATTTCGGTAGTAACCTGAAAAAGGCAGGTGACCATCACCCGCATCCTGTTATGATGGGATAGGATGCATGGCATCAGGTTATCGATGCAAACACAGTAGTAAAAACGAAATATTAAAATATGGAAATAAGCGCAAGTGTGTGTGCATGTACGTGGGGGGGGGGGGGCAGATCGTTTGTATGACACACACAGACGGCTGCCTTGGCTGTCAGCCGCCTCCTCCAACCCCAATATCAGGTGCTTGACTGGCTCGGGCAGTCTGGTGGACGGGAGAGGTGAGAGGGAGGGAGAGAGATCGCCACTCAGCGCATATTCCTCACTTTAAACAATCTAACGTGCTGGGAACCATCATAGTGCGCTAAAAGTTGTGGCTTGGAAGATTGTCAACCGATGACCCAACCAGACCACGCAGTCAGCTTGTGCATTGAATGACCAACTGGTGGATTGGGAGACAGAATGCAATGTGGCCTCTATGGCATTCCCACCTAATCAGAATCCGAGTAACGCAACTCTGTTGTTGCGTAAAATCCTGGCTCTTTGGACGCGGACCACGGGATATGGTAGCACGCCCAGGTAAGCTTCACTCCGCGTCAGCCGCTTGCACCCGATCCTGCCTCTGACTGTCATGACTTCGATTTCAGGTAGGAGAGGGAGAGAGTGTGGTGGATGCTGTTCAAGTCTACTATTGTTGTAAAGAAATTCCCGCGTAGGTCCTTGTCCCTGCGCCCACCCTGTTGAGGGGCGGGGGGGGGGAACATTTGGTGGACATCGGCGTAATCGGTGGTCTAACTGAGGATGGAGAAATAGCAGTTTTACTAGGAGATTCGAGACTATTGTGACAGCGTCAGGTGTTTGCCAACTTCAGGTCTATTTACAGAAACGGACTGTTGGAGCCTTGTAGGCACAAAATATAACTAAAAATGTTTGATTTGGGGTCAAAGATGTCGAGGTAGAAAAGAACGTTAACGCGAGTGCGGATATAAATGTGATTTATCTCTCAGAGAGCGAATCAGGCTGGCGTCACAACTGACCCCGATTTCGCTGCGTCCATAAGCAATGCGACCGAGTGTTTGCGTCCAGGCTGGGAGGCAAAAGCCATAAAAACCTCCATACTTCACCCAACGTTGAACTCGGCGCAGGGGTAGCAATAAAGGCGCTTGTATTCTTTAATTAGCAATCGGAAATAGGGCATAATGTTGGTGGGAAAAAACGAAAATGCAAATACGGGCAGTGTGAATTAAAAATCACCACAAAACATGTCAAGAATATTGTTTCAGTGTTTTTAGGTCGTGGAGAGAAGTATTCTTTTATTCTGTCTTTTTGGTTCTAGAGGAGATTTGGCGGCGTTGATAACTGGGTTTTTGGTGACCTCAGATGGGTAAACTAGACTTTCACAGGCTAAAAGGGTGGATTCATCCGGTGCAGTTATATTTAACTTGTACCTTATATTGTCAGGCGCTTTCCAGGTATAGGATCGTGTTCACATTAACATAACTCTTCAGCTATACAACGTTTTGTTGAAAGCTAATCAATAATATTCTGTCTGAGGGATTGCATACTGTTCCCCTAAACGACAATAAATAGGTTAATGCCTAAAAGTCACGGCAAAGAAAAAGCATGTGATCGCATCTTTCTTGTAGCAGGTCTATTAAAAAGTTGGTGAATTTACCTATCGACGCCTAACTGTATGATTTATCAGAGCAGTCCACTGTCATTTTTAGTGTGCGGTCATCTCCATCTTATGCCAACTAAAGCATCAAGGAAACCCTCAACTGGCGATCAGACCTCATCTTTGTGGAAGTGCATCAAAATATTGTCAGGGGATTACAAACGAGATAAGAAACGAAAAAATTCTTCTTGCAGGTCGTGCAAGCAGGACATCCGATTCCGCATCCCGTTATCTTTAAAAGACATTTGGGTGGGTCATAGCAACTAGTTTTATTATGCAGGAAAACTTTATTTGTTTTTCTCGAGAAGGGGCCACAGGAGGTTGCTGTGTGACAGCACCAATTGTAGCAACACCAACTTTCGCAAATATAGGACGGCCAGACGGAATACCAGGCGTGGTTACCATAGCCAGGTATGTTTTCACAGTTCAGAGAGAAAATGTAACACACTTTTCAGACTTCTCTTACGTTGGAGTGAAACGTTCACCCAGATAATGGATCCTTTACGCAGTCTAACTAGGGTGTGACTTCCTTCCTTCGTAGCAGAAAAGGGGGCATAATGCTGAGAGCGTTCTAGCAGGAGAAGTAAGTGCAAGAAATTAAGACTCAAAAGGGCAAATATCCATAGAAGTATCGCGGACAAACTTGTTGCTTCGGTTAAACCATGATAGTGTCAAAGAAGGTGTTTTCCAAACCATAACATCGAGAATCCACCCGCCAGTCTTCTAATCCCATCAGGGGTCCTGCTTCATACCTTCTAAAGATCGTGTCTTACTCCAAATCAACTGAATTTCTGCCGCTTAACCCCAACAAATCCCCCCACGGACACTTCGTTAAGCACTTTCCTAACCCGTCTTCCCAGAATTTTCGGGATGACAAAATTAAGATTCTGCCTTCATGCCCAGCAGGTATGAGTCAATGGTTAATTTGTGTCGATCCTCAGTAAGCCTTAGCATTCGTTTCACATTTCCATTGTAACTCGGTGTCTGATAAGGTATCTTTCAGGAGACATTGATTTTACTAGTGTCAACTTTCTTTCTCAGATTCTGTGTCTTTCACCAGTCCTCGGTAGACGCTGACATACAGTGGGCCGACTAAATTATTTTTTAATTCGCTTAATGAACCAGATGCCTTATCGTCTGTTGTTGCCTATAAGTGCTCACAGGAAGCTCGGAGTTTGGCATTTTGGGTTTCGCTGTGGAGTTCGGCAGAGATTCCCGACTCACAAACGTATAGTACGTCTCAGCACATAAAATCAGATCTGACGAGCTTTGCTAACTTCATCATTGCTTCAATGGTGAAATCTTGACTTACTTTTCTTTTACGCCTTCCACTTGTCTTTATTACCAATTGCCATCTCCTCGACGTTATTGTCATTTCTATTATCACAAGTACTAACCCTCTTTCTATCATTCCCGGCATTGTTCCAAATCATCATTTGTCTTCTTAATCCTTTCGTTGCTTCTTCCCTGACAGTTTTTCAAATACACAGATAAAGAGCTTGGAAAAACCAACAATGGCGCTTTCAAAGCCTTGGAAACCTCTGTTCATTTGTTTGTTGAGAATTGGAAACTAGAAGATAGCAACGAATGCGCTGGGAAGATAAAATCACAAGTAACCTCCTCCTATAGTATTCACACTTCTTGAATGTCACCGAAACTCATTCCCATTTTAGTGGTAGAGTGACTGAAAGTAAACTCATTGCAGGACCGTTCGAAACGAATTCCATGAACAGACATTTTGGTTGTTTTGGGGATGTTTATACTCATTTTGTGCATGATTCCTACGTTTATCTAACCCATCACGGTTTGCACCTAGAAATTTAGTGCTCATTTAGGAGCTACTAGCTTCCAGGGACACAGCAAACACGTAGCAAATAGTTTTTAACGAAAGACGTCGGTTTGATTGAAGCGCAAACAGAGGGTACAAGTCCACTCCCGCTGAGCGAGGTTAAAATTATTTTAAAAAAACACATGACAGTGGCATCCATAAGAGACAGAGCAATTTCGCCCATAACTCTTATTTAAAACAACAAACCGGTAAAGTTTAAATTGATACGCGTTTACCTTGATAAAGACCAGCAGAGTAAAGAAAAGTTGATCAGAAATCGATGGCACCACTGTAGCAAAATCCATTTGCACGCATATGTGAACAGGGCGACGCTATGAAATCAGGTGGATCATCAGTGTGAAAGTCGGAAGTAGATAGGTAAAGCAAGAGAAGGCGCAACTACGAGAGAGAACTACAGCATTAAAGCGAAAAATTAGCAACAATATCCTGATTAAAGGAGGTCAAACGCGTTTGCAACCGAGACTCAGGACTCTCGGTAAGCACGCTACGGACAAGAAAAAGGGGAGATTTTTTACATGGTTCAGACATCTTTTTTTAAACATTGATTTATTAAACAGCTGTTCGCTCACGGAATGAATATGCAGATCATGAAGGCCTACTTTGCGCAGTTTGTACAAAATATGTACCACTGTGTCAGCGGATTCAAGACTTTTGGCGCCTCTCGGTTATTTTCAGCAGTCGTTAGTACTCTTAGTTGCGCGTTTACTGTTTTGCTTGAATTTCGCATGATATAAACAGTCACAACTAAAACAGACTAACCCCCTTTGGTTCATCATAAGTCGGGCTCCCGGAATTCCTAGGCCTGCTTCGAATTCTAGGCTTTTGCGAATTTCTAAATAACAAATTATGCAACTTGTGGCCCGAAAAACTCTTGTATTCCATCAACCAGAAAGATAATTTTATTGGTTGTTTAATGGGTCCCAAACTGCCTCGCTGCTTTGGGGTCAACCTGTAAATTCCTTCCCTCAAGGCCAGACTAAAGCTGTGTGAGGATGATGGCTGTCCACCGCGGCTACCCCTTCAGGCCTAAAGTATACCTTAGCCAAGTTAAAGATGAAACGACTAGACAAGTATATGGAACAGAAAATGAAAGCAGCTGACTACGAAGTAGAAAAGAAATGGCCAAAATTGACTGCACAGAGCCTCTGGCACACCTGCTTCAAACGCCTCCAGCCATAGCGTCCGAATGCAGGCAGAGACACTATCGCATCACCAACATAATTAATGGTCTTCCCTAACCCTATTTCTAGTCCGTTCCCAAATGGTAGCAGCGTCGTGCGATCGGTGGGCTGAGGACCTGATCTGTGGAGCTTTGAAGTTAGGCTCACATTGACCTGAATGGTACCATATAAAAGGTCAAG
>CACRXP010000210.1:124716-200503 GCA_902702965.1 Spirometra erinaceieuropaei
CAGTGGCTAGAGGAAAGACTAGAGACGGTCCCTTGTTTAAGCGAAACCCTATGCAAACGTTTTAAAACAAAGTATTCCTACATACAGTGCCCTCTAGCTGTAAAAGTGGTCACAATATTCGTGGGTTTTGGAAAGCATGATTCCTTCGCGATCTCAAAAATATTTCACCATTCTCAAGCATAGTGAATGCCTCGAAACTCGGAAAAGCAGACCGTATTCTCTAATTAAGGCTTAGCAGAAGGCTCTATCTCGCCCTTGCCCATATAAGTTAATGTTTTGGTATTCATTTAGGTAGTTGACTAACATTCACTCGGGAATAATTTAATATCACATTTATGGGAAAGTTCTCATTGCTTTTCAGTGCTTTTGCATGTTGTAATATATTTACAACGAAAGGTGCTCAAAAATGCTACCAGTCATTCCCATTTTAAACACTCAAAGTTTATGAAGAATTCTTTTTTCGAGATATGGTCTTGAAGGGGTCATGTTCTGGGAGATTGCTTCTGTCCAGGGCGAAAGGCATACGAATGAAACAGATGAGTTTTAAACTAGTGCCTGATTGGGCAACGCTGCAAGAGTTTCGGATGGGTATGTGTTTAGTCTAGTTTCCACACATGCAGCGAGACTACTTCCTCAGTAAACTGCGTGAATCACGTATATTCCCGTACTTTATAAGTGCCAAAACGTAATTTCTTGAAGGCACGAGGGATGAGAGGTCAAGAGAAAACTACTCACATACAAAATCAATGAAATTAACTGCGGTAAACTGCTGTCAACAATTGTTAGGGAAGGCTCCTAGGAGAATAGGCCCCTAACAAGGGTCCATCTCGATGGTCTCAGCGAGCTTCACGAAAATGAAACTATCATGCCAACCTTATCAGACGGGGTTGACTCAGGAGTAATATTAATGGATAAGAAGGTTTACGTGGCGAAACCAGAAGATGTCTTTTCGGATCGCACAATGTTTTTGTAATCCGTGAAAGACAGGGATCGAACCGACGTCGTAGAGGGTCAGTTGACGAAGGTGCTCAAATATCCCCAGGACGAGGAGCTTCTATCTGACAGGGAGTTTAAAGGACTAAGATCCGCGTGTACGACCATACTCTGAGTGTACGGCCTTACGTGAATTCACAAACAAAGGTTACCACTACGTTCAATCTTAAATATGAGAAATTCGCTACACCACGTCAGAGCAAAATGGCTGGTAAAGAAATTAAAGCTCCTTCCAAGTTGTGTGTATTCGCCTAGTTTAAAAGACACCTTTGATGTCGAGGCTATCAAGAACACCGGCGTTGGGGGACGGCCGGTATGGTTGTTAGACGTATCATTACTGTTCGCCAACGCACCTGTAGTAGAAACGATAAACTACCTATAGGACTTAATTCGGGAGCAAAACTACCAGATAGGCATGGCGGTGGAAACCCTAAAAGAGCTACTTACGCGATGCATACGAAATGTTAAGCATCTCTGCAACCGCTAGCTATACAGGCAAATAGACAGTGTGGAAATGGGTTCACCGCTTGGACCGTTTCTTTCAGACGTCTTCATAATCAACATAGATCAAACGAGTTTCATGGGTACCATCAATGACTTTGATTTCTGTGGTCGGTATGTGGACGCTATCTTCTGTCTGACAAGTCATATCACCTACATCGATGGCCTAGTTTAGAAGTTTAACAAGGCTCACCCCTCGTTGAAATTTGCTGCAGAGACTGAGACGGGTAACGAAATCGCGTTCCGCGATGTCATTCTAAACAGACAAGAGGATGGGTCTATCTAATGCAAGATAGTCCGAAAAAACACCCGAATGGGACAATATATTAATGGTAGGGGGCGCTCACCAATCGTTCTTACGGAACTCACTCCTTTCGCTGTGCCTTACGGGCTCTCTCTTGAGCCCAACCAGCAGTCGCACAGCGGCGCATGATATAGGCAGAACGGACTCGTGGCGCAGTGGTTAGAGGCGTGAAATTCTAACCAACAGGTCGCGAGTTCGAGCCTCGGGTGTTCCACACTTCGGGGTTGGGTATGACTGACTGACGACGGCTAATAAGCCAGAAATGGCCATTCCAGTCTCTCTTTGTCCGTAATAACATACTACCAATTCATGAATTTTCACAGTCCTGTCCCCCAAAATCTAAAATGGAATTCGTTCCAGGGATTGGTAGCTAGAGTGTAAAGCATATGCTCTCCTGAAACTGTCGAAGTAGAGCTCAAACAGTTACAGAACACGCTCCGCGAAAACGGCTATCCAGAGAGATTCACTCTCAGGAAAATTAGGGAGCATTCCACAAAGACCGCCGTCTCAACTACAGAAAAGAACGACGTACTTCAAAGATTATCTTTTCTAGGAGACGTAGCAAGCTAATTACTGAGAAAACGTCTAGGGACTGCTTTTACGAGTTCATTCCCCTGGCCGAACTTGGGCGTATTCCTCTCAAACTTTTCCCTCCTACGGTTGGGTGGGTGGGTTAAGGAGCGTCTGTCGTTGCGGCCTATATCGATGTGTATTTATTCATTCACCTACTCCTGTGGGGTGGGTAACAGTAGCCGTACAAATAGGCGTCTGGGAAAGAAGTTACTCGAGCATATACCTGCCTGGACAGGTAAAGGGGAGAATAGATGGATTTCAAGTTCAATTCCCACATATCTAGTTGATACGAACCACCAAGTTGACGCTATAAAAGCCCTCCATTTACCTACGGGGCCTCGGCACCCTAAAGGCCTATGCAAACGGGTCCCCGCAATAGCCGAGGTAGTAGCCATTCGGTTAGCCAATCCAGCATTCTGTCAGAAGGCGTAGGCAAAAGCAGTCTGTCTTCCCTGGCCGGCTCCAGGTTGTGATCGCACGCCGCCCCAACCAACCTGAGAACAATCACACGCTCTCCGCATGATTGACATACAGACGGCGCTCATCGCCCACACCCACATTGAACCACTCCCCTTCTTCCCCCTCCCCCTGCCTTAGCTCCAACGTCCTCAACACACTGACTCCTTCATGAAGGCGGCTTGGGAACGAGTCTAACTAACCTCCCCCCCCCCAGGACACACGAACTCTGTCCGCAGCTCACAAACTCCTCCATGTAATCGTAGTGGCCTGATGATGGATTACCGAAAACCTATGCTTACCACTTGACTTCATTTGCAAATTCGTAGAACACGTGGAAACATAAGTTGCGTTTCAAAAATACCCGTATCAAGAAACTTTTAAATAACACATATTCCCTACTTCAAAGACCCGAACCAAAAGAATACGGTAATTCTCGCAAAATCCGCATAGGTAGTGAAATTATTTTTGAACTTATTTCCAGGACGTGCAGTTTCTTTAATGGAATAATTAAGGGTTGGTATGTGCTTGCCAAGTAGTGGTTGGTGTCTAAGTGTGAATGCGACGGACAGATAAAAATGACCGCAGTAGAAAGCAAGTACGCTATTGTCCATGAAGAATTTCCTGCTCATCTTCTGCACAAGCCGACTTATTATTGCCTGAACTCATAATTATTATTTTCAATCAAAATTTCCTAAACATCGATCTGGCTACGCATGCAAAGTAAATCCAAATATGCTCGCCTGACCTTTAAGCATGTCTGACCTTTGGGGCAGTCCCACAGAAGCTGGAACATACTAACGAGAGCAATCGGCTAAAATATAATTATGCGTCAGGTGTATTCGTTAGTCCATAATTTTGGATAATAAGTAACTTGCTAGAGCAGAGCGTGGGAAATTGGGTAAGAACTCACGCTGTTAGAAAACGCTTTTTTCCTAATTTCTGACCCCTCTGCTAGCCATGCGCATTAATCGGCTTTCATCGTGGGAATTCCGCGCGTCGGCGGCGCAGCTCTGTCTAGTAGGCAGCGTTTTGTGGATCTCTGCGGACAACAATTTCCCATAAACTACCACCACAACTGTTCTATCTCACTGTGGTTACTGAATTTTGAGTTTAACCCATACCTTCAGATGTCCGGCATTTGAAGCTTGTCCAGTCAACGTCATTGTCTAGTTTACTTCTTTTAGGCATGGGCTTGAGCGTCAAAACAAAGGTAGGCACACTTTATAAGCAAAATGGGCAGCGACACCAGTAAAGTATGAAAAAGATTCGAACTCCAAAGAAATAGGGGTAACAATCGAGAGATGACACCCAAAAAATCCGCCTAACCAAAGCAGCCTGTCTTACGGGACAGGTGGTAATAGGGGTTTTATGAGTGGTGGCTGGTCGGGATGTACGATACTTGCCGACGGAAAGCCTTATTTGAACAGGTGAATGATCTGAGTTGACCCGCTCTCCGTTACGTTATTACAAAATGGGTCGCCAAAGGCAGTATAGTGGTACCGGACGAGTGGAAGGCGTATAATCGTCTTCCCTCAGAAGGTTATCTACATTTCTCTGGTAACCACTCAAAGAACTTCAAGGACCCTACCACCGGACAGCACACCAATGCCATTGAGGCATACTGGAGTAGACTGAAAAGGAAACTGTATGTGGTCGAGCTGTGTGGGCTCACACAGACGAAGTACAGTATCGTCTTTGGTTTGGCCTCAATGCCATGTCTTTGACAGATACCTGGGAACTATTCCTGTCCCATGTGTAGACTTATCCTATTTGAAAGTGATTTAGTTTTTTAATAAACTGCCGTAATGCGAATGTATGCCGTATATTCAGGTTTGCGTTTATAACGATGGGGAAGGTTGGGTAACAGCGACCATCATCCATGTAACCTCCTGCGATGTTCGTTCGGCCAGCCCATGTTAGGCCGTCGGGGAAAGTCGAAGTAATGCGTGAAAGTAGGCCTGCAACCGCTGATATAGCCTGAAGGCTTTTGAGTCTACTGTTAAAGGTATTATTTCTAGGTAACGGATTTTTTGGGTGCCATCTCCCGATTGTTACCGAAATAGGAAGATCACTGTGAGCTTTCATGCCTATTTTTGAGTCTGTCGTTAGCAGGTAGATGTACTTAAATAAAAAAAGCACGTAGCTGTGCTGTTGGTGCGGTAAATCATTCAAAAAAAACAGTTTACTCACGATCATTAACTGTCAGCATAGCTAACTTATTCTCTGTCCGACTACACTAACCTGGGTTGCAAGTAGACCCTGGTGTTAACTGGTTTCCCTGTTTTCGGCTGCGAGTTTGGAAGACGGACGAAAACCAGACGGCTACTGACTCGCGTCCGAATTCTATTACCTCTAGACGTCTTCAGATTAACCAACTAATGGCTTTCGGGAGGAAGAATATATAAAATTAATGGCACAGACATACGAAACTGTCACAGCGACAACGCACGATACCTCTTCTAAGAGCTCATCAGTCAGTAAACGAGGAAAAAATATGTGAGGGAACAACAGCGTCTATGAATGTCGATAACCTAAATGCTCTATGCCAGCTTGGTAAATGATAGCAGATCTTCATTCGGGTGGGGCTAATTTCACAGTCAGGGGGTTGGTTGCTTCATAGAGAGCGTGCTGCCTGCAAGCGTGTGCCCTGTCACCAAGCTACGAATAACCACAAATAGCGCAGTAAGTTAGGCAAATTCATTTCTCCTCTTGGGTTCATAAGGTTTCAATGGAAGTTCGCCGGTAAAAAATCACAAAATGGTATGTTGGTTCGGAGCCCACGCTGGATATGACATTTCCAGGGTCACTTATGGATCAGGATGCACTGTGAGGAGAGATCCAGTTGTAAATACCCAGTACGCGTGTATGGGCTTTTGGCTAGTACCTGTGCTGTTAGTATGGCATCACCTTACCCCAGAGTATACTACTAGCTGTCTGTCAGCAGTTAATTAATAATACGCGGCTATCCGCTGTGGCTGATGGAGTTCGGCCCAAATATTCATACATAAAATTCTCGGTCAGAGCATATAGACCTTGAATAAACTGATCTACTCCAAGTTCGTGGATAATTTCTAAGGAAATTAAAGAGCGCCAGCTGTCCAGAAAGGCAAGGGCAGCGAGCTGGCGAATGCAGAATTAAGCAGCGAAGTTTATCAGTGACAAGGAAAATCTAGAAAGCCATTTGATGGGTTGATAGACAGCTGTAAATCCAGTCTTTTGAAGAGGGCGTACTTTTGAACGAATCACGACAAAAACGGCTCCAATTTATTGGGCCGTTTCAAGGTTACTGGCCGTCGTCAGCCAGTCACACGCCAAAGTCGGACCGAAAGACCGGATATTTGAACTGAAGACGCTTGGCAGACAAGTGTATCTTTGAAAACCTATTCAAGACCAAACTCGATTAGGTGAGGCCCAGATAAATTGGAAAAGCTAAAAGACTGTTCTGAATCAAGTAGTAGATCCGTCGAGGACTGCGACCAAAAGCCAGACAGGCAATGACAAGTTTTGTGGACCAACGAAAGAGAGAGCCAGAAGCGCACACACGAGCGCCTACGATAAAAGGAGCGGCCTGCTTTCCGTCCTCCAGTCAGATGTGGATTTTGAAAGCCAATCGCGCCTCCTGGGAGCTGATTTGTTAAAAAAGTTCGGAAAATGGGCTTTTGTCGCTTTTTAATTTCCTCAGAAATTATCTACGAACTTGGAGTTGATCAGTTTATTCAAGGTCTACAGGCTCAGACCGAAACACGCGTGTATGGGCTTTTGGATAGTACCTGTGCTGTTAGTGTAGTATCACATTACCCTAAATGGGCTTTTCTTATATTCGGCAAGTGACCTTTAATTGCCCGAACAGGGCACATCAGTCAGAAAATGTTCCCCATAGCGAGCCAATTCCCTCGATCTGGAGCGGCAGCTCTGGTGTTCACGAGCTGAGGTCCCAGACCAGCTTTTACCCTTAACAGTTTCGCCATATTTCCCTAACTATGCTGGTTGTTTGAACGAACGGGCACCGCGCTGTACGTAAGGCATATGCCATCGACGGATACCTTGCTTTTCTGGGCAATATCTTATCTCGTAGTCGCACCTGTTAGGGGTTGGGGTTAGGGGTGGGGGTTATGGGTTACGATTAGGGAGTTGGAGGTGAAGGTTGGGAGTTAGGGTTAGGAGTTAGGGGTTGGGGCCAGGGGTTAGGGTTAGGCTGGGGCTTGTCTACTACAGGTAGGGCTACGAAATAAGATCCGACCCTTTTCTGAGTATCATTTTTAAAACATACTGGTTCTTTCTGACGTTTTCACTCGGACTGTCACGCATAACGGACGGTACGGACTCACAGCATACAGGCCGTTAAATAGTGAATACCGCGTTTAACGACATTCACAGCTGTCCTTATTCCGTTAAGCTTCAGGAAAGATCCATCACGGTTTCCTTTTTTAGAGCTCAGGCCCACCCAGCGGAAACGCATCATTTTGGTGGACCGACGACATTTACAAACTGCTGACAATATAAGAACAACTGTTTGTAAACTGACGGAAACTATGTCAGTCGACTGTATTACGGTCACTGAGCACTATCACATCCTCAGCTTACTTGACTAGAACTTATCACTGGTATTTGGTTGAGGTCGGTTGTGGCCGGATTCAAAGCATACATCCTTCACCACAATTAACCTAACGCGTTAGCAGCTGCACAGTCTTAGTTCAGACTTGCGGAGACTAATTTGCTGAAAGCCTCCTGTCATGAAGCCATTCAGGTAAAATCGTCACTGTTTTTCGCGCATGCCATAGCTGGATTCGAGTGTCAGTCAATGACCGAAATCTTTTCTAGGGCGTTCCTACTGAGCTTGTTGACACGCGACCTCTCGTTTCTGCGACATGGCTGCAGCCTCTGCCGTTTTAACAATATGCATAAAGACATTAAGAAGTACGGCAGTTCTCAGGCGGAAAACCGATGTCGTGGGGCTAGTTGAATCAGCGATCTCCCCAATTCGGGCTAACTGCTCTGCCGCTGAATTGCAGTAAACTCGTTTTCCGTCTATGCTAACTGTTAGTCCGGCCTTATTTCTGACGCATAAGGCCAGTCCTCTGCTGCCTGAACTTCGTCTTTCAGTAGAGTTGTGAGAGCGGCAGTCACAGGGAGCTGCTGTCCAACGTGGACGGGGGCTTTTGGAAAAACCTATGACTCAGAAGACGCGTAACTGAAGTTTCTACCGCTTAAGCAGCCTCTGTCCCTGTCAATCCGTCTGTCAATGGGAAAGCCCCGTCTCCTGAGTTGCTGCCCAATAATCACGCATTAATGCTCATAACTGGATATTGGGGGTTAGGAGCCAAGTCCAAGCTCAGCCGCACCGAAATTATGATTCCATCTTTGGTGCTCAGGAAGGCATCGCTCGACACGTTAGTAGGCCACTATGCACTCTGTTTTTTTTATCTTAATTAAATTAACACACTTAATGATAGCCTCATCAAAAGCGACAAAAAACTGATAATACAACATGCGTTTGAAAAAAGAAGCAAATTCCCTGGTCATCAAGTGGTTTACGACCCAGCATGAATATTTAACTAGTACCGATTGCGTGGGCCACAGAAACCGATGAGGGAAAGTTAAGGATACACTGACGGAGGAAGGGCGGCCGAGCGAAGCGGGAGTAATTTATTGAAAAATTGATGGAATGTTTGACGCTGACTGAATGTATTTCGAACTTCGTATTTTTCAACTTTGCTTCATTATCAATTCCGAAAACCTGTTATTTCATCCGGAATATATCCGGTCTAGGCAGTGCTATCTTTTTACAACGACAATTTCACCCAGCGTTAAGTGACCAACTTAGATCGGAGTCTTCGAAATACGGCCCCCTAAGATTTGACTTCATATCTGATGTCGTATTCAAGCAAACTTTAACGAGGTGCATGTGGCGAACTACACAGGAATTTATGACCTCAGAAATTTCATGACCTCTTGTTCAACTGTGAACAGACATTGGGTTTTGGCAAAACTGGCGGTTCAATAAAAAGAGTCTAGGGCAATCTAATATCGAGAGTGATTTGCCATATTTCCAGTATACGTACTATCTAAAAGCACAGACACATGCGCCGTCGAATTCATCAGCATAAAGTATCTGCGAGCGATTCAGTTCATCATGGGCCCTAACGTCTCCAATAGAGGTTTCTGGTATATGTTCCAGTTCGAAGTATTGAACCTATAACCTCGTTAGAAATCAGTTGAAGTGCTTGAACAAAAGTCCTCGAGACACGCCTCTTGTATGTTAAAACCTGAAACCTTAAGTTGTTGGAATTGCATCCTGTCAACATCCATGAAGTAGCTGCGTGAGATTCATGAAATGCCAAACGAGGACGACAGTTCGACCGTTGTTCCACAGCAGGATGGAAGCTGGGACGATGACTTGCTCGCGAATTTGTTCACAGAAATAGTAGAGCTGCACTGTACCTGGCTCGCTCTCCTCCTACCCCTTGGCCCAGTGTCATGACAGAGTCAAGGAAACCGGAGGTGGAATAGGACGCAGGGGTCTGGCACGGCGAAAATCCGCACTTAGGCGTACCGCCACACCCTCTGATCCACCATGTGCAACTGAGCAGGATTTTACATAATAAAAAAGGGGGGACGGCTGGGATCCCAATAGAGTGGGAGTGTCATAGGGGTCACAATAAGAAGGAGTCACTGCAGCCTAACTTTCCGAGGAGGTCCAAGTTACTTTGTCAGCTGACAGACTTCCGAACCACGGCTTTTACCGCAACGTAATAGTTAAAGGCGCTGAGACCGCCGACCCACACTCTCTTTCCACTCACGGGCGCCAGTTCACTGTCGGGGCCGGTCAGTTGTCTGATGCGGGGAGTTGCCGCGAGTTGACAGAGCTAGAGAGCTCGTCTGCGCGCGTCAGGTACATGGCTTGGTGCGTGAAACGCACACACCACGATTACACGCAAAATGGGGTAAGTGGATCGGACATGTGTGTGTCGTAATACTTATGCATATACAGTCAATGACCGAGCTCATGAATGTTAACTGAAATTCTGAAGTGTTATTTTTTAATTAGAAAAGATTACTTAAGTGGGTTGTGGTGTTGATTATTGCCCGACATTACCCCATGATACTTCGGAAAAGTCAGGATATTGGCCGTTGAATGCTCTCCTCTTCGATCTTCTGTTAATCCTGCAATCAGTGCTAAATGACTACCTGAGTAGCGTGTACATTTTCTATTTATTTTCGGTGCCCATATACATCCAAGTCTATTTTATAGAAGACATGCCTAAATGTTCTTTCATGCACTCACTTGTTAACGAATCACTTCGCTGTCGAATTTTCTACTCAAAGCAAGGGTATATTTGGGTTTTAAGAAACTTTTCAGTTCCCGAATGCTTTTGAGCCCGATCTGTTTTTGCATTTGCTTTTAGGGTTTTAATCTACAACCCGTGTACTTTGTGTGGAAGGAAAGTCATGCATTCTTCTACGATGTAAAGAGAATACTCCATAGGGCTTATAGAATTTTGCGATGCATTTAGACTATTTTGCATATGAGGAGCAGTTACGAACGGACGGATACAATGCTGTTTGAATGAACATAGAACATTTCATGACCAGAAGCTTTTTGAAACCTAAATATACTCTCCCCTTAAGTGTAAAATTTGACAGCGAGGGATATTTCATGCATGTTTTCTATGTCGTTCATATTTTTCATCGAAAATTAATAGGAATAACACATGCTTCTCAAGTAACCATTTTCCACCGAGTGCGGATTTCGCAGACGGCCGAAGGGGGTTGATCCAAAGACAAACATCTTAACGTTTCCGAACTATTATTGGATTATGTCATACGGTAATCAACCTTTTCAACCCCACGTAAATAATCCTTCTTAATTAAAAAAACATGTTAAGATGCGGTTATGTAGCCTCGCCTGATAGAAGTAATACTGTTGGTGTCGGGGTTAGGGTTAGGGGTTAGAGTTGGGGGTGAGGGTTAGAGGTTAGGGTTAAGGCTAGGGTTAGGGGTTAGGACAACTATTTCTCAACCACTCAAAGTGCAACCGCACATTCCCACTAGCTTTTTCCTTGTATACAACTACCTAACCTCGTCGCCTGCGCGTTCCCCGGCCCCACCTGTGAAAACCCCTTTTACCATCGGTCTCGTATTACAGGTCGATGGGGTTTGTTTACTTCAAGTAAAGCTACATAACCGCATCTGACCAAAACCACTGCAAAATTTCGGTTAGCATTTGATGAGATCGGTAACTAACACTCTGAGCGACTTAAAGTGACGCTTTAGTCCTATGTTCACTGAGAATCAAAGTCAGTAATAGCACTGATACGGGAAATGGCATGATGTTCTGGGCAAAGAAAATCGGACGCAACACTGCTGATCTATGTGTGCGTGAAGTGAGTGCAAGAAACAGATCTGATCCGATTCGATGGCTTCTCCAATGTAAGCACAGCAGGCGCATTCCCTTAATCCGGCAGTTCGATCAATAACAGTTCAACTTACGGGTTGGTAAAGCGGTTGTATGAGCGTATCAAAACTCCGAATACTCATTAGTCATCAAGGTTAGTTTGTCAACACAATTTTGGAATACTAGTTCTCCAGCCAAATGAGGTCATTGTATTATTGGATATCACGCTCATCTTTGCACCTCTTCCCAATGGCACAGCTTTACTTCTAGAGAACAAATATGATGAAATGCATAAACGTTGTGGCTACACCCAAAACCTCCCACCCAAAGACTATGTCTCGAAGCCAACTTTGCTTTGAACAGATGAAGCTACAAACGGTTGACAGGCGCATTTGTCGTAAACGGACGCGATCAGATATCGGAATCCAGGGAGACCTTAATGCACCCAGTTCACAAACACAGTTCACGGTGGAGGAAAAAGCGGACAAACGGATTTTTCTCCTCGATGTCCTCGTCCGTGGTAAAGAAAGCGGCGGCCTAAAAACCAGTATTTAGAGAAGGGCGATAATTTCAACGCAAGTGCTGGGCTTCAACAGCCATTGTTCAATTAGACACGAAGGGAGTTACATAGCAGCGCTTTACCGGAGTGTTGAGACACAATATAGCACAACGGAGGCCAAGGTCATTGTACCTAACTATCCTCAGATCTACCCAAGAAGAATGGTTATGCACACAGGCTCATCAACCGACGCATGTAAAGGCGAGAAGAGAGTCCAAACCATATCGAGCACGCCTGCGAAGTCGTCAGTCCCCTTGTCATGCCGTTTAGAGGCGGTGATGCAGGCACAGCTGAAGAAGCCACCAGGAAGCAAAAGATGGAGGCGAAATACTACTGTCATGGCAAAAACGCCTGAAGTCAGTTGGCGGATCTGGTGTGGTTGCGGTTAAAGTAACTACTTAGAATAAACTAGAAGGTTACTTTGGACACAAGTAGATAAACGCGGGTTGGGTATGTGCAAGAGAGACACTAACACTAGTCATGATCCACTGGATGGCACAAGCGCACCTGTGTGTTTGTCAAGGCAGAGATTCGTGTACGAGGTGACAACGCTGTGAGTCGCCGGCTGTTTGGGTTATGGTTCCCTGACCCATTGTCCATAAACAGGTCTGACGACCACCCCTCGGGTATTCAGTGCTAAGACTCCGCCTGGGCAGAGTAAATACTCCCTTGGGAAGCCGGAGGATGAACACTGATGTCAGTAACAGCAAAGGCAAACAAAATTAAGGGGTAGTTATCACGTCAGGGACGAAACAACAACCATTAACGATTCAGGTTCGAACGTCCGAGCAAAAATCGAGCTAAGTATGAAAGTATGCGGTGAAATGGGAAGCTGCTAATTATAGTAGAGCCATGGGTGCATATCAGCTTCATTCTGTAAATTCTCTATCATTTACGCGTCCAATGTCTCCCTCTTTTGCTGTCTCCGACGTTGGTTTTGAAAGTGGATTTGAAATGTCAGGCGAATAAAGTTCTTGTTTAGGATATCAGGTCGTCTTCTTCTCCGCCCATCTAACTTCCAACACATTTAATGGCTAATATGCCAGACAGTATGTCTCGAGTTTTCGCGCTCGCCGCTGGGCCTTGTTGTCGTTGTTCAAAAACGTCATAAAATTGTCATTTGTTCATGTCTCATTTCTTGTTTCCGAAAACAAGTCGCATTTGTGTCAGGCACACGAAGACTGGCGGCAACTTGGTCGCAAATGTCCGAAACCAAATATCCCTCATTTTGCATTCGTGTGGTATGCCTTCGCTTAAGGTCTGCTTCGTGACCAGTCTCGGAAAGGCGATAGTTGCCATGCATCTCAGTACATCCGTCAGGATTATGGACAAACTGTGAGGTCTCACTGTGCCACTAAATATTGAATCAAACTAGTACAGTCGTGCAGAGCATTGATCAACGGCCTCGAGGTTCAAGCCTTGTAAGATAAATTTCCGAATGAATTGTTAAACGCAACTGCTACAGTCGTACACTTTCGGCATCTGTTCAAAGGAAAACATCTCGCCACGTTAGCGGAAATGCGACCACTACAATGTACCTAAGGGTTCCAATAAAGTTCAGTCCGCCGAAGAGCTGTCAAGTCCGAGAAGAGCAGAATGTGTGAGAAAGCGACTAGTCAGCGGGCCAGGTGCGCGCGCGCGCGCGCACCTAAAATGTAGTTACTAATTTTATGAAACTTTAGTGACATTTTCTACGTCCGACAGTGGGCGCAAACGTGCACCGGCACCTGGAGTAAGTAAATTGACTGGCAACATTTGTCTCCCTGCCGCACGCAACGAGCGCTGACTAAGTAGTCAGGAGAACCTACATGAATGATTCAGTGTTAGTTAAACCGGAGGTGTAACGTTGACTTACTTAACACTGCTACAGCAGAAGCAGCAACTGCCTCCCCGAACAACATTATTCTAGCCCTTTGAAATGCGCATTTATGCGAAAACGCCGTAGGTAATAGGTGGCTATTTCAGAAAGGATAGAGGCACTAGTAGTAGTAGTAGTAGTAGTAGTAGTAGTAGTAGTAGTAGTAGTAGTAGTAGTAGTAGTAGTAGTAGTAGTAGTAGTAGTATGCTTACTAGGGTTTTGCAGAAAGGACTCACTGTGACACTTCCGATAACTGTTTGGAGGCCACAGGCTCCAGGAAGCAATTGCTGAGACGAGTAAGCTGCAATAAAGGGACAGAACGCATCAAGCCAACCGAGCCACCTCGTAGCGAGAAATTCATATTCTGACCAAATTTCTCAGGTTATGAATCCTTAAGAAGTCGAACTCAGCTCTACGACATTGGGTACTGTCCACGGGAGACCCGACCCACGACCAGGAGGGTAAACCAATCGTTTTTAAGTACAATGTTGCAGTGAGGAATACAACTAGATTAGATAAATCAGTCGGCAACTGTGAGCAGAATGAAGGCGTATCAGCTAGCGGTGCGGATGTTGCAGCCCAAGTAAATATTTGCAGTCAACACTTCTCAGACTGACCGCGAATTTAATTGTGTCTCCGTAAGAAAAACTAGGATCGAAGTGGTTATTATTCAACAAGATTTCTGACTGATTTAGCGTTGAACTACCATCTGGACAGTGATCGTGCAAACAGGAGAGTGTGGAGCGGCCTGTGAGACCCTGGGTGGCCAAGTCTCATCACCATATATAAGACCGTGGAAAACGCGTATGGCCTTCAAACGTGATTGGAGGACACGTCGGTGAACCATCAACCAACTGTCAACGTACATTGACTTTGACAGACAATGCGACACTGCTCTTGATCCACATACCCGCGGACTGGGGCTGCGCGCGTATATCCCTGAACTGGCATTTAGAACGCCTAGTGAATGCCACTCCTTATGATATACTGCCTACGAATGGCGGTGTTTATTCCCAGTAGAACAGTATACGTCAAACAAAAGCCATCTCCAGAAAATAGTGGATTCGCCATAATCGGTAGACAGACCATTCAGCATTCAAGGAAATGGCTGCAGACACTAAAATGAGCCCTACTTAGAAGGCCTTCGGCTTATGTCGCCTAGAAATGCACCAGGCTTCTCGGGCACGCCTCAAAAAGTCAATAGTTAATTCTGGTTTACTTGCTTTATAAGATAGTTCAAAGGCTAAATTAGTTTTATGAGGGTTGGGCGGTAAATTTGTGGGATTAAAATTTGATTTCTGGCTTACCGGCGTTATCTTACAGTGAGCAAGATCTTATTTGTGCCTGGTTTTCAAGAACATGCTGGTAGGGGTCGGAGTATGCCTGGATGTTGACAGGGACCATTTAGCTATCCCTTGCTCTTTGAATTCACATTTAAACGTGATATTTACTTACCCAGTTTTCCCGGTCTTTCAGTGTAAAATCTAACGAATGTGCATCATACATCATAGGCTGTCTAGATGTTTCACACGAAAGTTTCCCCCTCGTGCTTTGAGATCAACGGACACCTTTAAATAGATGTAGGAAAATCTGTATGTGAGGGAAAACCCGCAAGTATAAAGTGCATCAATTAGTTTATTTCATGACTTATTTTGAGACTGCATTTTAAATTAGTCTTAACAGTTCGCGTAGTTACGGTTTGCCGATTCCTCGACTGAGGTTTTAACTGCATTGCCTGGCTTGACATTCTTTGCGGCGCGGTGGTGAAGCTCTCTACAAACAACTCCGATGAATAAGCACTCCTCGTGGGACGCAGTGGGGGTACTCTCAGTCTGATGACGCAGCTCACCATTTTGCTGACTCCGTCTGTAGACCTATATGTGGCGCTCATGCAAGTTTATTTTTCTGGTTTACCAGCTCGACGGATGTGTCGCGACAGTCCTCAAACTGGGCTAAACATTCTGTTCTCAGACAAGTGTCCATGGCGGTTGAAGGACTAGGACATGGGTTACACATTAGAGACGGAAACTGAAGGTTTGGTAAGTCGCAAGCAGTCAAAACTTCTCTAATCCAGCCCCTTATCTCGTTATCAGATTGCACAGGTGCCGTCAGACAGCTTTCGTTAAATGTTGACAGCTCAGGGCAGAAGGGTCAGGAACTCGATACGATCGGACCGACAGTTTATTGAGTTTTTTTTTTTAACTGACCGTGTACAACAAACTTTCAATGTTTTTCGCGAGCCTAAGAACGAGTTATTAGAGGACACCCTTAAATACAACTTTTGGTTTCGGATGCTTCCCTGCTTCTGCGCAATTGCATTGGCAGATATCATCGATATATTATATATATGTAAGTGGTTACACAACTCTCACGACTTTGTTGGGTCCGTCCGGATGAACTCTTCGCTTATTGTTGCTCCGGTGGTTTTGCCATCAATTTCATATGCCGTTTTCCGCTTCCTTTCCTCCCCACTGACCCGTTTTTCATCGTGTTCTTGCTGAATATTTGTCAAAGGATATATTAGACGACAGGCAGACAGGCAAAACAAACACGTTGGCTGATTCTTATCTTTTTCTCGTCGCGCACCTTCTAGGACGCTGGTTTTTAGCGTTTGGGGAAAGATGTTTATTTTTTCTGACTGCACGGGACAGTCTAGTCGGAAACTCTTTCTAAAAAGGTGTTGACCTCCACAGACGTCTAAATTCAACCGGGTTCTTGAGGAGACATCGTCTAAATCACCGTGAGACCATTTAAATATGCGTAGTCGCCTTGTGAACGCATTCTGGTAGCTCATTGGACTGAGCAATGGAAAGAGAGCGCATTTCAGTTGTTGCAGAGGTCCTGGAATCTGACTGGTCAAATCAGAGGATGTCTCAAGACGCAGCGACCACTTCTGGAATCGTGATTGTGGACGGTATATTTCACAAAAAATATGCATGTTATAGGTATTAGGTTGTTCGAGAAATAATGACCGATTCTTTGACCTGCCTTTAAAAATTGAAAGTAATTTTCATTTTTGCAATGTTCTATACATTATTTTACATGATTAGTACATATCAGAGTAAAATTTTGAAGTATGAAGACCACAAACAGTAAAGATGAGAAAGTATGAAATGAGTTAAGTCTTCTTGAGTGAGCTCAAATACGGTCATAATGCTCAATTAACAGTCGCCAACATCAAAAGGACACGAGGAGAAATCACAAGGGATTGGACAACATGAAGGTGTTTTCGGAAATTCCGTAGAGGATGGGCATGCTCTCTTGACAATGAACTTTTGAAGGAAATTGTTGGGGAAAGCGTGAATGCCAGAGCTATGTCAGGGGCATTTGCTGCCAGTATTTCAACGGTGTCAGACCATCTGCTGCAGATTTGATAAGGTGAAAAAGCTCGACAAATGGGTCCTACAGGACCTCAATAAAAATCAAAGAGTTTGGCGTTTTGAAGGGTGTTCAAAGCTCTCGCTGTTTCTCTTTCCGTGAAAGTCTATTGATCCATTTTTTGGTCGAATAGTGGCATGTGACGAAAAGTGGATCCTTTAGGATAAGTGTAAGTGATCAGGGCACTGGCGTGATCGTTACGGATCATCTAAGCAGTTTCCGAAACCAAAGTTGCATCAGCGGAAGATCATAGTGACAGTCTGCGGGTCTGATATTGGCCCAAAGTTCTGTAAGCGTCTGCTAAGCCAGAATCAGCAAACCACTGCAAGAGCTTCAAAGAAATGCAGTTCGCTTGAGAAAAATGAGACATGGCCAAATTCTGTTCCCCGACAACACATAGCCACATGTTGCCAGGGTGACACTGCAGAAATCCAATGAAATGGGACACGAGACTTTACTACATCCTTCATATTCGCCCGATCTTTCGCTCACTGAATACCACTTTTTCAAGCCTCTAGACGCCTTTGTAAGCAATAAAACGTCCAAGAAAAAAACTGAGGTGGAAGCTGAATTTAAAGATTTATTAGCATCAAAGACAACTCATTTTTATCAACGAGGCATAAATGATCTCGTTCATCGATGGAGGAGATAATAGATGTCCAGGGATCATACGTTGACTAATTCTAACACACGCAATGTTATATTTTGGAGTAATAAATGATTGCTTCTGGAATCTTCCAGTATTTTCCGAACAACTTAATACTTAAATATTCCCAGCAGTGAACGATTAATGTTTTATGTTAACCCACTTCCAAACGGTCTACAAGCAGTAAGTCAGTCGTAAATACCGAGTATATTACATTTAAAGGACCTGCACTTTTGAAATTGAACATACATTTCCCCCCTCCATCTATGCTCTGTCCTTCGTTCGTTCTTTTACACCATGTTGCCCACTACCAATACATTACGCAAGTTTTTTATTTTTTTCTTTAATTGTTAAAGTGCCCACTTGTAGATCTGCTGAGTACCAGTGTGATCACGCAAGATGAACCCGGACTTGGTGGTGTCGCAGACTGAATATATCCGCGCGTGACGTTCTGTGGCAGTGGGTGTGGACGGCCCGGCCAAGTCAGTTTTCGTCGACGGAGTCCACATACCGAAAGTCTAAAAACCACCTTCATCCTTGACGAGCCATGTTGAGTCAGGTTTTGAGTTGACGTCCTCTTCGACGTCCCCAGGTGGACAGCAGCACTGAACTCGTGGGATGAATGACGAGGAACCTGCTTAAACAACCTCTCTTGTCTTTTACGGACGGCCTGAGGCATATTCCCCAAGTTGTCATAGGAAGCGCGGACTGTCTGGCTCGAAACAAGGTCGGTGTATTCACTCGAAAGATAGTACCTAAGCGATTGTGGTCAAGCAGTTCCAAGTTCCACCATTTCTCCATGCCCAGAACCCAGCATTCAGAACTGAATGGGGGACCGCTCTACCGGACAACCGGCACATTTAGATAGTTCTTTTTCGATGGAGATACGTGTCGCGTTCATGAGCACATTCTGAGGATTGCAAAAAATCTTGTAAACAACGGCGATTCGGGAGATCATGTCGTCGTGGGCCCGCAGACTTTCGAATGATCTGCAAAGTCACGATGACATGCGAACACAATTCCTAAGGACAGATTGGTTACCACCAGGTGTCGGTTGTACCAATATGACTGGTCCTTCACCTCCAAGCCTCAACGCGAGAAATGGCCGTCCAATCCATTTATAGCTGCATGTTCGGCGAAATATGTGCATGCCGAGAATTTCACCAATTACAAAACAAAATCACTGTATTTAACCATAATGTCATTGAGAGTACTTCCTCCGGCTGTTTGCCCACTCACTGTTCAGACCTTTTTCCCTCTCGAAGGCACCCTACCATTTTTTTATTTAGGACCGGTCATTTAATACCTACGGCGAGTGACTACGGCACACGGAGTTACCCTTGACACGTAACTGTAGTTCAGACAGAAGTTATTTTACTCAGAATGGAATTGATTGGGTAGACAGAAACAAATCTGAGAAGAATTGTCGTGATCATTGCCGAATCTGCAATGGCAGTTTGCTACAATCTGGACTGCCTGAGATGTAGCCCCCAACTTTAGATGCAGAGATCCATGTCTCAGACACTCGGATGCTAGCGGCTGCGAATTATTCATGCATGCCGATTTTATGGTCCAGATCCGAGATATGGATGCCCACATTACTTTGTTCCACAGAAGTCTACTCGGCATGATCGATGTTGTCACAGAAGTCACGACTACCTACAACAGCCTTATTGAGTGAATATGCACCATTCCGCATTTGGGTTGGTGTACAGACAAGTCTCAAGGGTCACACACCACAGACGTTACTCTCTGGTCCGGATAGTGAAATCTGAATTCTGGATCTAGAGAGTAAAATATTTGTATTAGATGATGGGCACTACCTCTGAGATATCTAGCTGTGTGTGCGTTAGTTGCGGCAAGCTATTCCTCTGGGCGCGAATGCTCGTCAATGTCGCCTAACACAACGTTTATTGGGTGAGAATAATCCTCACTTTTTCATAATTTACTTTACCTATCCTGTTTGGATTTAGAGAAGATCCAGTTGAAGGCTGAAACGGAAATAAGTACCCCCTGTATTACAGGTTGCCTTGCACTTAATTTCAGAAAGCTTAGGATTCGGGTTAGGAGTGCGAATGCTGGGATAAGAGGGCCAGGGGTTAGGGGCTAGAGTCAGTGTGGGGTTTGGGTTAAAGTTAAGACATGAAAACAGGTACTCGATCTGGAAGTTAACGAATGGACATCTGTAGTACGGGGTTAGTATCCCTGCATGCAACCCGACTGAGCAACTGTGACGTTAATTTGATCAAACGTAATAACGTTGCGTCAGGTTATTTCTCATAATAAGTTAACTTAGGCTAACAAATATTCCGATTAAATATAGGGCTGTGCAAAACAACCAATGCAGAGTCCATAACGTGAACACATAAATGTCCTTAGTAGACGGTGCCCGTCTTTGAGATATCTTCCTTCTTTCACTATTAAAAGTTACATCCGAGTTTATCTAAAAGTGCGAAAGGAAGTAAACAGCGTATCGGAAAGGGCTCGATGGTGGAGAAGGGTGGTTAGGAAGGGCATTACGCAACGGACGATTAGTTCCCAAAATCGCACAAACTTGATAAGTAAAAAAAATACTGGTCGGCAGTTCTCCTATCAACCCTCGACAAGAACGCTGTGCTGCCCACGTACATGAATCAGACCTGGAACCTTTAATTTCGCAAAGTATTTTAAGATTTAAGAGTCCTTTACTACTGTCTCCCCACCATGGTAAAGAGTAAATTCAAAAGTTTCCTGCAGCTGTCGTCGACAGTCTTAAATATACGCCTGACGGTATATTAGGCAGCCTAAATAGCTTCTGCGGAAGTACGTCACCTGGTTTTGCAAAGCCATCTCATGTCCGATGCAAACCTTGTTCAACTTTATAAAACCCTTACAGTGACATCTTCGTAACGGTCGTTAACTCATCCTAGCGTGCTTTAGGGGGTGGCGCGGCGCATTAGCCGTTTCTGTTTTGAAGGTGTGTGAATTAAGGAAATGAGAAGGAGGCTCGGTCGTTGGAACAAGAATTTTATTGCCCTGTCCTTTCAGATTCACATTCGAATCCATCATCGGATGCAGCAAAAAGGAAGGACATCGAACACACGAGGATGCAGGCGATACGCTATCACCCATATACTAAAACTAGCAGTCTTTGAATTCATGATTTTGCATAGCCTGGCTCAACGCATGCAGCATGTGGTAAATTTACAGCCTGAAGATGATTCGTCTCGAAATGCTAGCAGATGCGAATGGAGGAAGGATCTAAGGAAATGGATAAACGCGCACCAAAAGCGAGAAGGAATGACGCCAATCTTCAATCACGACTCGCTCGACGGCTCCCGGTCACACCTTCGAGCTCGACGCGGTCGAGTTTTTTGCTCGGGGTGACAGCTGTATGAGCTGTGAACCGCTTGATTCATACTCCTCCGACCCAAAATCCATCAGCAAGCGCGATGCTAAGCGGAGTAATTACTCATGCGGAGAGTTCGCGGCTGAGCCCTGCTTCTAGTTACAGTAGTGGAGAGCCAGGCTTTCGGGCCATTATCACTCTGTCATTAACACAGGGGATTAAATCGTGACCACCAACGACTGAGGAATGGCAGATCGGGCTATCGTTCCATTAAACACGAACACGGACGATAAATTTGGAAGCTGCTAGTTTCAGTAGGACTGTGGGGGGATGGCATTTACATCCTATAAATCCTGCTCCTCCTTTTCGTCCAGTACCTTGGTTTTTTGCTGTCACCGACGGCAGTTTTGGAAATGAATCCAGAACACCAGACAAAAAGTTTTTGTTTGGCGGGCGGAATCTTTTCTATGTCATTTGTTCCGTGTAGGTCGAGGTGGCTGGCGTCGTCAATAAGTTGAAAGACAACCCTATAATTATGTGGTGATAGTTGGCAGTGTATGGGTTTCAGCTTCTCTGGTAGCCACTTTGCTATCGCATGGTACTGAGAATTTTGAACATGCAAAATCGGGTGAATTGGTAGGCCTCCCTTGTAGATCTTCGGCAGACGCGTGTGTCGACAGGTCGGTCACAGTCTTTTATCAAACTGTCTACGTGGAGTCTTCCTAGACGACCGGTCAGTTGTGTCTCGACCTCGTCCATGCAATCTTTTTCATCGTCCTTCTTCTTGAATTTTCCCCGTCTGACGAGATGGACGGCACTTTCGTTACGTAGGCTGCTCGGTCCATTAAAACGCCGTCTGCTCCTTTATTTTGCCCAGTTACCACGATATCCATATTCTTTCAAAACTATTTTAATTTTCGCATGTGTGCCTTTGCAAATAATATCCAACCTTTCGGCCACTCCTCCAGGTACTGATAACTGCATTCATCAAAATCTATTTAAGGTGTTGGATGTAATCTGTGGAAGCGAGCATTAGATCGGCGGCTTTGGTTCCGAAAACGGGTTAACCTTTCAGAAAGGGATGCAGAACTTAACAGGCAGAATCAGGGCTTCAAATAACCTTATGCCGAGTGCAATAAAGGAATATTTGCGTACGTACCGACCAGGATCGTTTGAAAGCCTTGATTATGGTTCTAATTAGTGTACCCTCTGAATGTATGAATCACCTTTGTCTTTCCATGTTTTTGCCATCGAATGGATGTAGTTGTCAAATTCTTGTCCCTCGTCCTCAGTCGGAATGCCGAGAACGCCTGCGCGTTGACACATGTATGCTTTCCAAGTAGTCTTCGGAATCTTTCTATGGGAATTTTGACAACTTTAAAGACCCATTGGTTTCACTAGCAGACGTATAATTCTGATTCCAATTACATGCGCAACAACCGTTACTCCGTATTTGGGCCTACATATTTTATTAATACAGACCCTCCGTTTGCTTGGCGTAAGACCGAACAACTTGGTATGCAACGAACAGCAGATTTTGCATACATTGGCCTCATACTTCTGGTCTCAACAGCTGTCATCTGTCATAAGTCAGCTGCTTCGACAGATGTAGCGGGTGGTTACCACGGCAGTTAAAAAAGTAAAGCTACAATGCACGGGTGGGGACGAAATTCGGTGTTTAAAAAACAAGCAAATAAATTAATCCTCAGTGGTGTCCAGATAAAACCTGGGAAAGGCCAGACAAGCGAGAAATCGGATCGCAGATTGCGGTTACCCCAGAATTTCCCAGTTCGCGTAACTTACTTTTAAGGCTTTGCTAATAGATCTTCCTTGGAAACACACACTTTAAAGGCCTGATGACGAAGGTGCTGAAAGAAACTATAGTGAGTTATCTATTCATTAGTCTTCGCATCGCTCCGGCTGACAGCTTGACGTTATGCAAAATGAGTTTGAGAAGTGACGCGTTTCTGCATCCTCCAAGCGGATAGAAACAATTTTTCACAGTCGCCGAGAATCGAGAAAAATAAAGGACGTATTGACATTCACCTTTGCCAAGAGGTTTTAGTGAATTGGGGGGTCAGTTTGCCATCGTTCACGAATTATCATGTGATTACATTCCCTGCCACGAAGTATCCCAGTTTCAGTTGAATAAATGCCTCCTTTGGGGACCTCACTAATGTGTCGAAGTCCTCGCAGAAGCACTACGAAGTCAAAAACGCCTGTATGGGCTTTTACCTGGTAACAAGATTAAAAGTCAGCTTAACTTATTGGCTTTTGTGAATGATGCTATTAAAAGATTCACAGTCACGTAATGCCATGGCTGTTGCTTCGAGGCTTATGGAATTCAGATCAATTATTCATACCAATTCTGTAAAAAAAACACAAACGACTTACTCTGAGGATTTTTATTCAAGTTTGCCAGATGATTTCTGCCAAACCTAAGGGGCATAGAGTTCAAGGACGAACCTCTCTGCCGCGATACTTTAGTAGTGACAATTTTGTGATATTTATTATATGCTAGTGCTTACCTAACAACAAGTGGATTTTTCTGCCGCTGCAGTCGAAATCAATGCTTAGGACCATTCCGAATTTTTTGGGGATTGATGAAGGCAAGAAGGTCAGACGGACAGGATCGGACAGTAACGCGAAGAAGTTGAAAATCTATCGCTAACATCTTACCCTCCTCGCGAACACTCAAATGAACCGGGCAACGCTGGGTCAGCATTTTAGCACCATCACCATTCACACGACTATCTATCGAAAAATGCGATACCAGCATAACTGCCAGTAATAAACTCTTGATTACTCGGTAAACATTAGAACGATAGCAGAAGGTTCCTGATATCGTCTCGTCCCCTATTGATAAGTTACGATGTGCGCGCTACTCCCTGTCATCTACCCGCCATTCTAGCCTCCAGAGACATGATTATATGCGCCAGGAACCCGAATGTAATGAAAACTATTCCTTATTTCAAACAAGGTGCAGGATGACAACTGTGTGGTAGAATTCTCGTTTCCAGTCAAGATAATCTCGTTTGTATCACTCGTGACTCGACTCACCCATTTAGCACTCACAGGCCGTTTGTCAGACACCCTTATACGCAGCAAATTGATGTACTACCTAAAGCCCTGAGTCAGACCCCACTACGTATGAGGTCAGTAAAACTATCCATCACAGACAGCAGTCTATGACTGCAAATTTGGAACTGTTTGATAAAGGAAACGGTCTTCATGTGAGTTGGCGGGCTGTAACGGAGGTCCGTTATTGGCTGTGGAATAGCTGCTTCGTCTCCCACCTCTATGGTCCGATCTCACCGTCAATCTCGCCAACATTCATGCCACGAGTGAGGAGAGAAGATGATGGGACTATTGAAGAGAAGTGGGTTGCACCGGCGAACTTTCAAACTTATGACAACATTACATGACTGATTAGGGTTTTCTTCTTTAACCCGATGGCATGTATTTTTGACTATCAGGTTGCGATCCAATAGAAATGACGTGAAATTCCTGCTTGGAGAGCAGTCCGCAACAATGATGGTCCATTTCCTCCGTAATAGGAGTTGTCGAAATGCTTAGGACGCTTTTCTACTAGGTAGTTAAACTGTAAAGCACGCAATTGCGGTTTGTTGTCGGTGATTTTCGTTTATCCGCATTTATTTTAACTGTTAGTTACCTGAAATGTCCCGTGTAGTATTCTCACTTTGCTTTTAATTATCACTTTCGCCTCTGTGGGTACAGTCGAAATTGCATAATTGGAACAGCGCGCATCTAAATGCCATCCTCTAAAATTTTACTTGCGCTTTGTAACGTTAAACGCCTCATATTTATAACATTTCAGTCGTTGAAGCTGTCTTTAATAATATTTCCTTAAAGGTATCAAGGCTTAATCATTGACGTGTGACTGAATGAGGCAAAAAACAAAGGCAGCCTTCGTAATTAAGTCTTTTTTAATTTGATCGCATATGCTTTGCATAGTTTTGAGGCCCTCAAATTCTACTGATCCACAATCTTCAGCAATCTTGAATTAGAAGCTGACGTATGGCAAAATTTTCCCGTGCATGTATACTTTTTCAGAGTACTGGTTATCATTGTAATTAATCTGAAAAAGTTACTGTACCCCAACGCTACCTGAAAATCCACAGACGGTTCTTTCTATGGCTATGCCGAAAGCGCACGTCTAATCCTCAGTGATTTGGATGTCCGGACTGCCTGCCAGGAAGTCTGACATCGTGAGATTGGAGGTCACTGTTATGCCTGCTTCTTCCCTTTGGAGTCGGCTACTATCTTACTGCGCAATCATTTCTCTCCGGAAAACACGCCTCAAAAATGAAGGCGGATGAACACAGGAGGGCTGACATCGGAAACGTGGTCTATCTGCTATCTAAATGGATGCCACCAGGCTGCTGAATGTCCAGTGGCCCACAGAGACTTCCAAAACATAGCAAAATCTTCATCACAGATCGTGCCACGTGTTTGGCTGACCAACAGACCCCTAAAATAGCGACGTTCTTTATAATTAAGGGTCATTCTTTTGCCTGGAAGGGAGGAGAGGAAGAGTTGACAATTTTACTTTCAGTTGGACTGCCTGCGTTTGAGACTCGCGACATAACCAGCACCTTTAACAATTTACACAGCGCATACCTTCTGATGCCTCGTGAATTATTCTAGTGTGATTTAGTTTAAACCTAACTGTGGTCTGCTAGTTTCCGGCAGACATTTTTATAGTTTTAAGACATCCCAGACATTTTCTGATTGCACAACAGTTTATAAGTAATGCTTTCTATGCCCAAACTTCGATTTTATCGCAAGAACCTTCTATATCGGTGGTATTGAAATATCTGAAATCGATAAGCCTCGACCAGGACCAGTAAAGCACTCTGTCTTGGCACTCCTTCATTTTTACTTCTCAGCATTATCTGCACGGCAGGTGTCATATAATGACAAAATAATAACTTGTTTTGTATTTTGCTTGAGGTATCAAAAACCCCAAAATTTTGCATTCACTTACGGAAAAATGAGCCTCCGTAATGTTTTCAAACATGGAGACTGAAAGTCAACCGAGACAGGAAAGAAAAAAGGACACCTCAGCAAGCATTGCTTCGAGGTACTCCATGTAAAGCAGCGGCTAAGAGGAAAGCCACCGAGTACTTCGCGATACCTCACTCGACTAGGAGACCACGGTGTTTCATCTTGAGTGGTCAACACTCTGACCATGAAACCAACAGCATGTCTCTTTGTGTCGAGAGAGGGAGAGAGAGAACCCAAGGGCACAACAGGACGAGTGAGTTCCGTAAGGCGATCGTTGTAGGCTACTCTGCCATATATACATATATATGATCTTTCTGACGGCGTGTGCCGGTAAGCTGAACTGCTCAACGGTTAAGTGCCCGAATTAAGGAGGAGATTGAGCATACGTTTGCATTGGACGTGGAGACCAGGGTGCGCTATGGAAGTAAAGCATTTTGTCAAAGTCAGTCAGTCTGAAACATCAATCACATTCTTTAAATTAAAATGCCGAGGCTTTCGGGAAAAGAACAACAATTTGTAACGATTTCTGTTTGGTGTAGAAGTAACGCTAACTGAAAAGAAAATTGCTAATTATGTTTGTTCGTACTTTGGGCACTGATCCAGAAGGATAAAAGTTGATGGCATTTGCCCACTTTGGCTTTATAGTCAGTTGATGTGACTACAACGAACTGGTAGTCTTGTCAAATGTGCTTTGAGGGATGTTGTTTTAAGACTTACAGCCGGAAGATTGTCTCATAGATGCTTTACACCTTCTTTTATAGATTTTTACTTTAACCTTTGGGGTCTTTTAGGGGAGTCTGAAATCCTAGTGTTCCAATTCCTTTAAAATATCATGGTTAACTTGCGATAGTATCTGACGGCAGTTGCTTTCGACAGTGCCTCTGCGAGGTCACGTCGCAATGTTTACTGTAACTTGACTGTTCTTTAACGCGACCTCGTCGGAACATTTTACAACGCTGGAAGTTTGTTTGTAACATCTGTCTGCATTGATTTACATTGTAGTTTACCGCAGTGCCATAAACTTTTATCTGGCAGTAGAAGCTGATGACTTCATCTTGACTGTTAATGAATTGCATTCGAGTTTTTGCATGTCCAATTAGGAAATCTCGATACCTAACAAAATTTATTTGATTTAGGGAGTTTAATCACAAACAATAAAGTTCCGAATGCAACCCCGCTCCCTGTTTTATAAATTAGCACTCACATTCAGGTCATGACCGTAGCCCAAATTCTCGGAATAAATTTGAATTTGGGAAAAATTCTGAATAGAAGCGCTTTTGCGCTAATCCGTTTGCTTCCCAGAGCGAAAATTTATCAGGCATCTGGTGGCAAGACTACTGAGCTGACGACCACCTACCAGGCCGCAAAACGAGGAAGCAAAAAATAATCGTAGGCAGACAAGCAGCGGTATTGTGTGCCCTGAAGTCGGTCATACTTTCAAACGCTGCAGTGAAGAGAAACAAGCCGACAGGCCACAGAAAGAAAAATCGATTGATTAACAACACTACACACACAGAGATTTGTTAGGCCGTGCCGCTAGGTTAGTTTTCGTTATGATTAATCAAGTATACACTTCGTGACCTATCAGTAGAAAGGCCATGAACTTCGCATGAAAACCCTTGTAACGCACAGGCCACCTACCCTGCGTTCACGAAAGCTATGTGGCGTTAAAGGAAGGACCCTTCTTCGAAAGAAGGCATGCCATGGTTTTTAAATTATCATTCATTAGATAAGGAGTGTTCTATTTGATCGAAAGCAACCGAATCAAAAGACAACTTTGTGGCAGGTCAATTATGTAAGGCATAATATAACCGATAACAAAGAGAAAAATATGACACAAAGATGAATTATGAAAAGCAGTAACAAAGACAACGTGTCAGTACTTTTTTTGGTTGTCGTTTTACATGTACAATGGCTGTATGTCGGGTGGACATAGAAACCGTCAAGTTGTCTATTTTGGACTAGTCCATAAAATTACTAAGCACATCGTCCGGGTTTTCCTGTACTGAACACTGTTTTCTTGCCTTGCCCAAGCTTCTTTTGATTAATGCAGAGCGATTTTCGACCGAACTGAGATCCAGTCCGTTAAGACGGGTAAAAATACGTCGTAGGCCGCAGACGAAGAGGCTGGATGCGGTCTAAAAAAATAAATAATGGTGATTAACTAAATTAGAATAAATACTCTTTTGAGGGAAGAAGAGGAGCATTATCCTGGGAATTGCGGTTTCCATTGGACGTCTGTGAATACCGTAGTAGCCGATAAACGCCTTGCCATTGATGGTCTCCCCTATCGACCGCCAGTTCGGTTGGTCTCCGAATTCTATGGCCGTCCAAACCGTCAGGCGTCGACAGTTTTTGAAAGTTACTGTCGACACGGTGTGTTCTCGGGAGTAGTTCTTGCCACATTTGCTGACCTCGGCCAACTTCGGAGGCCTGTCTAAAAATGAGACCACATCACAAAAGAAAATGCCCTTCCAGAATGAAAGTATATAATCAGCATGCGCTTGAGTAAAGAAAAAACGTTCGCTAATCAGTTTCCTATTATACAATGGTTTCGTCATGGCGTTTTGCTTTTGGAGACCTAGTTAATTCATCCTTTTTCTAATTATGTGCAGAGAGAACATTGGCGAATTTTCCCCGTGAATAGTTGAAAGGGACATATAATGCTACTTTTTAATGTACAACAAACAATACCGTCGTCTTGTTTGCTTGTCGGCTGTTTTGGTCGATCTTGCTTCATTCTGGGCACTGTTTTATTACTAACAATTCTCCAGAGTTCAAAATATTAACAAACGACTAGTGGGGCAACTCCTCGGCTGTCAGTTTCCGCATCCAATCAAAATCAACGTCCGGCAGGAACTGTTCTGACATCTTTATCAAACGGTGGGACAGAAAAGTGACGGCATGTTTACGCCTTATAATTCCCGGTGTAGTAAAACAAAGTACTGTTAAGCACATTCATCACTGCGTCTTATGCCATAAAATGCCAAAAATTGCAAAACAAGTTTGTAGAGTCGAATCAGTTTTCGTTTTTGAAAACAATACAATTTCTTACATATGACTTCAGCCGATTTTCCTTACCACAAAATCCGACTTTCCTCTTTCATATGGGATTTATTTGAAACTTTTCTTACTTATATGGATGCCCTTATATAGTATAACACAGGAAATTCCTTAAATATCATGAAACATCTGATTTCAATTGAATCTAAACTGTTTTTCTTGCACAAGATATATTTGAGTGGTGTCTTTCATAATAAAAGGCTTTCTGTACCTCAAATCTATTGACAGCAAATGTATACCGTACTGCCCATTTAAATTTCACCCACAAAACCTCTTTAGTTAGATCGTTTACTGTATATTCACGCAGTAATAGCAAACACGGACATCTGAATTTGGAAAAAATCCATATCCCCATTCCTGTCGGGTGAGATAAAAGGGGGACAACCAGCTGCAACCCTGCAAGGTAAATGAACTAATACTGGAAGAAGTACACCGCCGTGCCTAGGGGAGAGCGAATTACTCATAGCTTCGGATTTATCATTATTTTCTGTTAGAAATATCTAAACGAAATACATGCTACCCTGGACACATACAATAGCCAGTTCGTCGTAAACGACAACGACGACTACTACTTCCCAGGAGAGGCAGCGAACCCTGAGTGTATACTGGTAGTGAGTCAGGCTTGTGTCGAATTAACCTCGCTCTCCACCTCCATATCAACACGGCTGACGTGACTTGAAATGGACATGTGTACTGACCGAAGGAACCTCCATATTTGCGCGTACAACAATCCCGCCAGTCTCTACAGGCGTATTAGGCACATTACAGAAAGATTTTGAGAGTTGTCATCAATGGCACATAACAGTCATTGCAATCAGAATGTTAGCCCTCGGAGGACCGAATAATGCTGTTGCTAAAATTCAACACGTAATAATTTAAAAAACGTGCCAAATTTGTCAAAGTGAGGTAATTACGCACAGGATAGGTCTAAGCATCTTCACTCTGTCTTTCCTCATCCCGTATTTGCCAGTGGCTAATTCGGTGTAAGACGACCAAGGCGTAGATTGGGTGCAGTAACTGACCTGGTAGAAGCCTACACCACACGCTTTGGTGACCCCTGTTTGGTCCCACACTACAGCACAATCAGTTTTGAGAATGATCCGGTGATGAACAGAAGCCCTCGCATTTGCGTTTCGCAGCGACAGCAAATCAGTCAAACTCGTACTCGCATTCGGAGTATGGTGAGACGACTTAGCACACGTAGAAAATATGATACTTACTGACAGCTTGGTAATCATGAGCATTTCGGGGCCAGTCCGTCGAAGTTAATGGCATCTAACATAAATCCTCGCATGCATTTTGGTGCAAAAGCTAACGTCTCAGGTTTTACCAGATCTTGATATAGCTATGTTTAGTGAGTCTTGATAGATAAACAGGCTATTGCACGTTCATTTGACAGCCGAATTTAACCTACAAGCAGAAGAAGGCTCGTCCCGTGATCCAAACTGTTTCATTGCCTTGACGGTTTCCTATACAGGATCTGGCTGATAGGAGGTAGCGTTTAGTTCACAAAAAGTGGCTGCTGTAGTAGCAGGAAAGCGTCCCTGCCAGTTCTCAGTTGGTGAGAAGTAATAACCACTCGTGTTGTTCCAATAATCAGGTCTACTTCTTCTCAACTGATTCCCGAGACTCGCATTTTTATGTGTATTCGTCTAATTTGCACCCAGGAAGAACACTTTATCTTTTTTAAGCCCGTAGAGATGGCTGGAAATGTTATCGTTTGTTTTACGTTTCGCCAATGCCCATTTTAGGAGGATAAAGTGTACGAAGAGCTGTGCGTTATTTACTAGGCTGTTGAAATTAGCTACAATTCCTTTCGTGCCATGTGACAGCCTTTGTTGCACCGGCGTTTGGGGGAGCAAGTGATTCTACCGTACCAATCGATCCATGTCTGACGGGTGCACTTATGCGGACGTCAATCAATCCTCTTCCCCCGCATCGTCCGCGTTTGCGCCTGTCGAGCCAGCGTGGACAACCGTGGGGGCGGTACAGATTTTTTTCTCAAAGCTTGATTTGCTTAGTCGAGCCGGCACCATAGGTCGTGTTGAGCCCCGGGACAGGGACGGGGGGTCAGTGTGCCGATATCGGGTTCAGCATGCAAGAACTCAGGTGGAGCGTTCTGTTCACACAGGCTATCGGCAGCAATGCCATAAACTACTGATTACTAGCATATTTAGGACAAAAAACTACGACTTTTCTTTGTCGATTACACCTAAAAGATGTAACCGGAAGACTAGCATACAGTAGAAGAACATTTTCCTCGACACCCCTTGTGAATCATTGGCCTGGATGCTAGGAGGGTAAGACTACTGCCTTGAGGTCAACGACATTAACTGGCGCACTGCCTATGCCGCCGTGACGACTGCTTGGCTAGATCGCAGTTGGTATCCAGGACTGGGGAAGCGGACGGCAAACTTAACCCTAATCCTAACCATAACCCTCACCCTAACCTCAAACTTAAACGGTAACCGTTAACCCTAACGGCATCCCCAACCCTAGCCGAAATCGTAAACATAACCGTAGCCCTTAGAAATAGCCGTAAATGGAAAACCTAACCGTAATACTGAAATCTAATCGTACGCTCAAACCCTAATGGTAACCCGAAAACCTAAGCCTAAAGGCATAACCCTAACCCGAAAATCGGAAATCATTAACCGGTGTCCTAATCCTAACCTCAAACGTAAAAGGGAAGCCAAATTGGTCAGATGTGATTATGGAGCTCTGCAAAATAGCCCCAGTAAACAAACCCCCCGGCACCTGTAATACGGGTCCTGGCTACCAACTGCGAGCTCTGCTTTACCCAACAGAGATACGGACAGTATCACCACGCCAGATGATAGGCCTCCCTTTGTTCTGATTTTCTTTCCTCTTCTTCTCCATCCTCTTTTTTTCTTATTCTCGGTATTGTTTATATTGTTTGACTTGTCTTCTTTCGCTTTTTCCTTTCTTGAACATTATTGCGCGTCCGCCCACGTGCGTTTCATGTCTATCACAATTATTAATATAATTGTCAGCAGCAAAAACATTGCCGTCGTTCTTCCTTAATTTTTATTCTTGCGTACTTTGTGCCTTTTTCGTTCGTCATTTTCTTCATCCCTGCACTAACCTCGTGTTTAAAAATACACCCGACTTCCGAATCGCGGGACCAAATTTCCGGCTGTTGTTAAGTTGACATCGACGAGTTGGATTAGAGGGTTAGGATCAGTTCGGGGAAACGAAAGCACAGTCATGATCTAATAAAAATGCTGTCAGACATGTGTAGTCAGTGACTGAAAGTACACCTTTCACCTTCTGCGACGATCAAATAATGTCAACATTGGTTAGCCCGTCAAAATGATCATCAGCGTGGGGTAAGAGTCCAGCACCCACCTCGACGTAAATGACATCTCTGGCTAGTATTAAGCCTTGAAACGGTGGGTGATTACGCCTCTGTTGCTCTTGTATCACCAGGATTTCCGGCGAAGCAGGATAAATTTCCATAATCAGGTGTACAAAAGGTTGTGTTTGACAAACATTCCCAAAATCAAATCAGCGAAATCACAACACAAGTGGCTCTTGAACTTCGTTACTCAAACTCCCTCGGACAGCGGATAATGCGTAATATGCAGGAATTACCGAAGAAGCATCCATGATGTGGGCGACAATGAAATCCTAGTCGAGTGGGATGACAGACCTGTCGATCGCGGAGGATAACTTTGTGCAGGAATAATAAAACACGTAAACAATCGTACTGATCGAAAGGCGAGTCAAAAGAAATTTTAAAATGAAAGGATGCAACGGACAACGTGTTTCAAAGGCATGAAATCACTTGTCAGAGCCCGTCAATAGCGCCGAAGAACGTGGCCGTAGGATATGCCACATGGTTTTGACAAGAAGTTGGGGAAAGCTCTAAGGTTTTTATGCAAAAGACCGTTCTAGGAACTTTGGGAGAAAGGGCTACAAGTTTAAGATCCAAGGAAAGTTCCAGATTAAAACAAGTCTCAAATATCTGACGCCATTTTTGAAAATGCATCCGATAAGGAGCTGACGATCTGGGACCGCTCTAAACATCCATGTTAATAGGAGAGGGTAAAGGAAATTAAGCGTTCCATAGTAAAATAAGAATAAGCAGAATCAGAGACCTTCAAGTTAATTTCGTCGACCGTTTGACGTTTCATTGCTATGGATGACAGCCTGCTCGGTTAACCGACGAAATTACTCATCCCCGATTCTCAAGGACTGCGCTTTTATCACCACTTTGATCAGGGCAGGATGGTACCGAGCTCACGAGCTCACCAATAATAGCAGAGACGACATGACGTGCAAATCACCCAGCCTGAGAGAAATATGACTCAACTGTTAAAAACCAGAAATTCATTCCCCTGACCTTTCTGCTTCGATGTCGAGATCAGCACCGCTGGTAGCATTATATAAAGGAAGCGAACGAACAAATGACACGGTGTTTATAAAATGCGGTTGTCGTGCCGTCACACGCCTTCTAAAATTAATAGCCCTCGTATTCACTGCCGATGTCCGTATTGGTTGCTTTGGTGATTTGACCGTCCGCCTCAAAATCGATGCGTCAAGGTTCTAATGAGAAGTCACAGCTCCGTGGACCGCAGTTCCTGGCTCTCCGGCTCACATGTCACCAAAAACGCAATGATCGTCCTCCTGCCTATTCAGTGCTATGACATTACTTAAGCAGAATAAATAGTCACGCGGGGGTGCGCCGATGGACACTGTTTCCAGTTGCCGCACTAATGTGCCAGATTTCTGAGCAATTTCCACTTTACTTACCAACGTCGGGGTTGGAATCGCGGCCATTAATGACTCGGATGTGGACCATCAGGCCCTCAGCACACCAAGTGCAAACATCTACTATGGATGCCGAAGCATTCAGTTTTAGTAGCTGCTTGGCCGAGTTGCAAACGCATCCAATAAAAGCTCGTCCTTGTGCGTCCCTTACGTTTGTTGCCATTGTATCCGAGCTTCCCTCTTTTTCCTTCAGTAAAAGAATAAAACACAGTGACAACATCAAGTCAAGTACTGATAACAACAGTGCCAGCTTACGACTCTGCAAAATGGACACTGGTACTATTATTCTCTGAAGTTCCAGGCCATCCGCACTAATGTATAAAGATATGGACACAGCAAATGTTGTAGAAAACAAAATTACTGGGTTGACTGGCAGGTTTTTGATAGCAAGATGGGAAGAAAGGACATAGTTTATGCCTCGAAGAAGCAGTTTTAGTACAAGAATGCAGGCACAAACATACTTCTGCCGGCAAGAGCCTCTGGTTCGTTTGATATGCTACATGAAATAATAGTTCTGTTGATAATGGTACAAATGTGATCGTTTTTAGTTAGCAAAAAGGAGACTCCACTGTTAGAATAGATACTTCCTTCGCCTGAAGTTTAGAATTCACTCTCAATACCATCATCAGAAGGAACGACAGGAAAGTTAGAGAAAAGCACAACGGAGCAGTATTCGCTGGATGCAACTGCAAGGCGGCCGCTGACCTAATAAAATAGGCAGTCGTCGCATGGATCACAGATTTCTGTTCTTAATACAGCAAAAACCTGTTAACCTGCATTCACATTTGGTTCACCAGTACTGCCGCTGGCAGTAGTGTTCATCGCAGATCCCCACGCTACTGATTTTCTTGCTCGTGCAAAGTCTTTGTAATGGATAGGCTTCAACCTTTGGAGTTGAATTGTTACCTCCTATCTGTGCAACCTCAGATGCGAGTGGACAGAGAAAACAGCCGAGGGTTTCCTGGATATCCCTGACATACGGAAATTTTCATCGAAAAGGGAGACTTGTGCGTTTTGGCATCTTTTTTCCTCCTTGCAAGTACAGGTTGACGAAACTGTGTGAGCAGCCGCTCGACCTGAACATTGTAGTATTTCAATATAGCATCCTCAACTTCCGCTTCACTACGTTGTGCCCCAAAATACCGATAAAGCACCTCCACGCAGTCAAGTTTGCGGGTACCATTGAGCCTCGGCACCTTTATCATAAATGTTGCTTTCCTGAAGGCGTTGGTGTTTATACTATCTAGTTCCGTAGCCCGCTTAAGTTTATAAAATCGCCTTTATCTGGGAAGAGCATAATACATGAAAGTGTGAAGTTCTTACATTTAAAAATGTCGTCTATGATTTCTCTTATAGGGGTAAGTTTTATATTCGGGTAAGTTGTAAATTTTGACATCCATCTGCGCATCAGAGTACAATCTGAATGCGGCACTGGGCAATCGCAGCACAGGAACACATAGCCCCTCGTTTTATATCGTCAGCGCCTCCTGTTTCCTTCAAAAGAGCGATTTGACAGCCAGTGTGCTCGAAAAGCATTTATTGTATTACGATAAGGGGCCAACTTAAGACTCCTCACTCTTACATGAAGAATTCCCATGCCAAACAAGTAGGAAATAATTGCTTTAACAATAAATTTTCGGACAGTTCGTCTTCTGGGCAGAAGTAAAAAACGTTCCCAACAAACAAAAGTCTCCCTTCCACCCGCTGGTAAAGCCTCTCGATGACTGAACATTCGTCAACAATCAGCCATCTACGGTGATCCTGGGCGGGAATCCCAAAGGCAAAGCGTCATCTTCACTAATCAGACCGCTATTAAGGTGGATCAGTGAACGCCATCTTCTAAACCAGTTATAGACGCCACTTTTGCTAGAACTGCGAATTATTTCCAATTGTGATGGTTTAGATCTGCCATACACAAAACCGAACACCGGAGAATTTTAAATCAGTGCCCTCTAGCTGTCGATGTTCTTCGCCTGCGCCAACTAGAGCAAAATTCCTGCTATCGTCACCTCTCGGCGCTAGTTGTGTTTTATACAGAGGAAGTAGGTGACTGAAAATGTTAGCAGTTCCGACAAGTTGGCACAGTAATTGCGTAACCTTTGGTCTGATTTTTTTTTAGCTTCCGTTGCAGAAGGGTATCCGGCAGTCGGCAAAAACGTGAAAATTACTAACACAAAGCAGACAGAGGCGGGTCACTCTTTTCTGCCCATTTTTATGCAACAGGGGTGCTTTCTTTCCTGACATCCAGAACAAGCGCAGTGACCGTTCGAGAAACGTTCCTGAAAATAAATCCGTCTTTGCATTTTGAGAAGAGGCAGTTTCATAAAGAGAATTAGAATCTGTTAAGATCCTACCCCACTACGACAACCCGATTTCAAACATTAAATTTCTCGAAAATGTACTGTCTCGTTAAGCACTTACAAACAGTGAAGTCTGAGTCACATTTACTAAGCAAGAACAAAATAAGTTTCCGTAACCCCCGATAGTCGAAGTTAGTTAGGTAGGCACTTTTTCTGAACCTGTGTTTCTGTACCATTTGGCCTAGAAACAAATTGTGCGCAGCACACATAGACGGGCCGTTTTGCCTTATCAACCGCTGCAGCCAGTCTCATAATCAGTTTTCTGATAGAAGTGGAAAACTGGCTGGATTACGGAAAAGGAAACAGAGAGTGAGGCCGATGGTGGTCAATCCATTCTCACGGCACATCAAGACTTGAATCTATCACAACGCATCAAGAGTCATGGCTTTAAAGATTGATAACTTATGGGATAATTCGGTTCCTCTTAGAACTTACAGTCAAGCTGCAGTGGTTTCTTTTCACTGTGGCCCTTATGGATCTCACTGATGTGAGAGGCCGATACGCACTGTCAGATGCCTAGCACATGTAGGGGGAACCAGGCTGTGTATGGCACACACACAGACAGGCTGTTTGGTTTTGTCAACCACTGCTCCGACGGTCTTGACACTGCGCTGCCACCAGGGCAAAGTCGGCGTAGAGCGAAAGGGCGCAAGAGTCTGCTTTGCTAAAACTTGTTCAAGCGTAATTTACCGGTTTTGCGTCCGCTGTGGACGTCGTCGCTCGCAACAGTCGAATTGTCATGCCATAGTTGGTTTCAACATGGCTGTAGCCATTCCTAAAATCCCAGTGTGCGAAACCAAGTCCTCCCAATACACGGTTTTGACCCAGAACTCTTCTTTTTCTATAACCCCTTCACTAGCAACTCGATTTTAAACACTCGTCATGTGTAGTGGAACGATAACATTCTTGGTCGGCACTTAAAAAGTCAACATGACATCCGACTTTTAGGAATTAAAATTAAATTCAGAAGTGGCAGCCAATGCAGACTCAAAAACGCTACTTCGGTAGCCCTTCTGCGCTCTACGACTGTCAGCGCATTTTATCGCTTAATTTGCCGTCTGGCAGGAAATATAGAACTCATACTTCCGCTGCGCAAATGTGGTGCTTCAGAGGCAGCTGTTCTCTCTCTTCCTTATGCCCCTTCTCTTCTTATTAAGTTGCAAAAAGTGGATTTTAGGTTGTCAGCGTGGTAGAGACCGGAGCGTCATAAATTAGCTTTCGAAAGTGAAGCCGGGGCTGTCCGAAGTAGCTTCATTACGGGCATAGTTTGACAGCCAATAGGGCGAATAAGATGAGTTTAAAAAGCGTCATCCCTGTTTCCTGGAATTTCATTAAAAACGTTGACCAGATGCTTATTCATCTGCAAAAAAAGGTTTAAAGAAAATAAGGCCACGATACGAAGATGCTTATAGTCACCTTAAAAATACTTACCCTTTCTAGTCTAAGCAAAAGTCTTCGGGCGACGCAAACAGAGTTAACGTGTACTGTTAAATTTTCACTTGAAGTATTGTTAATATATTTTTGTGATTAGAACGGATAAGTATTTTATGACTGCTCCCATCAACTGTTGGAGCTAAACGGAAGTAGTGTTTGCAAAACCCAACCTTTTTTGAAAGGGGAGGGTTAATGCCCGTGGAAGGCTTGTTCAGTCCTTATATTTACGATCAGCAGTCTCATCAAAAAGTGCAGGCAAAAATGCCCAGTGAGCACATACGATAGACGATTAGATCGGCTTTCAACCAAATGAATAAACGTAAAGCTAGGGAATTTGTCAAGCGGTTTTCTGCGTCTGACCGTTCCAGTATCGGCTTCTGTTGGTGGGAACTTCAAGGGATATTTTCAATGCCCAGTATGGAAGGTCCACAATAAGCGTTTAGAAGGCCCTTCTTCCATATCGACTAGAAGCCTGGCCATTCACTCTCAAAGCATTCGGGGATCTGCATTATTATTATTATTAATAGTAGTAGTAGTAGGAGTAGTATTAGTAGTAGTAGTAGTGGTAGTAGTAGTAGTAGTAGTAGTAGTAGTAGTAGTAGTAGTAGTAGTAGTAGTAGTAGTAGTAGTAGTAGTAGTAGTAGTAGTAGTATAAATGGATTTTTGGCATAGAAGTCCGCTTATAGCTTTCTTTTGTCTTTCATTGTTCATGTTTATTTGGCAGCAGGCTTTTAAATTTCGTTTTAGATAGAGGCTCAGTCTGCAATATTAAAGTGCCAAAAGCAATCTACAGAAACTTGCCCGTGCCCTACTCTCTGTTCTTTTTGTACATGCGCAAATTTGCCGTCCGTTCTCTCTAAAACAAAGAGACTACTTTTCGGGTCGAGGCTTTGTACGAACGCATCAATTTAACTTTTAATTTGGGCTAAAACACATGCCTCCCTGTGTCCTACGCGTTTTTTTATAAAACTGATAGGTCTCAGATTCTGCTCCGCCGCTGAGTGGTGAAGTAATTCCTCAGAACACATTTAATCGATAAGAACACATCGCACGGTCAGGCTGAGTCATCATCTACGCACGATAACGAAGTTGGTCGGGTTATAGTTAGTGGTAACGACCATGGGTTCATATAAGTCAAAAATATGTCTGTATTGAAGTCCCTATCATTCAGTTAATAAAAAAAATTACAGTCTTTCGGTGACCCGCATTATAAATAAATCGGACTAATACAAACACAGTAGCTTTCCTCGAAATGATTCATTCCGTCAAATGTGAAACCCTTTTCGAATTTTCAGACTCTGCCTTTTCAACTGCCTGTTTTCGACTGCTTTCCTTCTAGTGCCTGCCGATCGTACATATGGGCTTCTTCATTGGTTTTATTGGTCATTAATGTTGAATCGTTTCATTTTTTCAAGCTAGGTTCTCAATCGAACAATCTTCTAGAGAACTTGCTTGTCGTAGTGAGGTCCAGGGTTTGTCCTACTGCAATAATTCATAATTGAGCAAGGATAGTTCAAGAGTGCAAATGTGTTGTTCGCCACATAACATCATTGAGTCTCCCACTGATCATAGCAGCTCGAAGGGGAAAGATTTTTTACCTGCATAGTACATACATTTGGTAACCTGCAGAAAGGCTGAGTAACAAACGGACATTTATTCTAAATTTATAAACAGCTGAACAGCAAAGAATATCGCATTAGCTGTCGTTTTATTCACTTTATCTACTTGCAATATCACGCACTAACCCTGAAATGCTCTTTGGAAAAATAAAAATACTCATACAGGCTGAAATATTGCTTAGCCTAAGGCATGCTCTGTAGTTAATTCATGAACGAGGTAATCCTGGTTTGAGGTGCAAAACGGTCAAGCCATGTCTGCTGATCTGAGTAAAAAAGTAACCATCTAAGCAGCACAGAATTTTCCTTGCAACTTTCGAACCAAGTTACTAATTTTGTTAAAAACGCGTGTTCCAAAGTAGACATGTTTCCAAGAAATCGCTATGAGCTCGGTATGAGTACCTTGGAGAACTCATGGGATGACATACAATTTACCAAAATTCGATCATCTAGTCACCTTCAAGGAAAAAAGGAGGGAATTTTACTACTTCCTAGAATGCAGGTGAAATGACAGAAATGACAGCACGATGGCATGAAATGGACAGTTCGGCTGGAACAATATTGTTCGTCACCAAAATCCTCCCGTCAGCCTACAAGCATCAGGCCGTTTAGCTGCGTAGCATGACAAGCACAGTGTCTGCACGAGGTTCTTCCGTTCACAGTAAATCCCTTTGCATGGCCTGACGGTCATGGCCTCTGCGGTTGAAAGTTGGCGTTATGACAGTACCTCTTAGGCGTTGATGGACACTTAAGCAAGTACCGAGAACGCCTTGGACGTTCATTCGATAGCCAGTACTTGTCGGGTGTACGAGAATGGAGTAGCTTTTTGTTGTCGTCACATCTCGCCTAGGCCGTGTTCGTTTAACAAGTTTCTCTTTCTTTGACTAATGTGGTCTGCGCCGCAAAAACGGCCGGAGGAATAGAGATGCATGGAAGTAATTTGTAGTGACAACTAGGCTGTGTTTTGGGGGCGCGTGACCAGACTAATGGAGACGAACGTTGGGGCATTTGCGATCGGGGGAGCCCACGATACGACATGAGGTTGGCAACACTTTAGTAAGTCACGCAATCCAAAGGATCGCTTCCAAATAGAAGACTTTGTTGATACTGAATATGAATGCACCAGTAGCGCATTACCAGTTTCGGGTATATCTGTCAGAAAAATCATCTGGACAACAAAACTAAAATAATTCGCTCTTCGAGCGATAGTAACGATGTGAAGAAAATCCGGAATAAGCCGCTTAAAATCAGTTATCTTGACCAACCTACAGGAAAGAATACTGCTCAGAACGCAAAAACTTGAAATTACAATGAAAAGAAAGACCTTCGTTGATCAGATTGCCCTCCATAGGTAACACAATGAACGACTTACTACAGAGTCATCTAGCTAATGTCGTGTCGTGGACTTTGCCGATCGCAAATGTCCCAACGTTCGTCTCCATTAGTCTGGTCACACGACCCTAAAATACATCCTAGTTGTCACTACAAATTACTTCCATGCACCTCTATTACTCCGGCCGTTTTTGCGGCGCAAACCACATTAGTCAAAGGCAGAGATGCTTGTTAAACGAGCACGGCTTAGGCGAGATGTGACGCCAACAACAAGCTACTCCATTCTCGTACATCTGACAGGTACTGGCTATCGAATGAACGTCCAAGGTGTTCTCGGTATTTGCTGAAGTGTCCACCAACGCATAATAGGCACTGTCATAACGCCAACTTTCAACCGCAGAGGCCATGATCGTCAGGCCGTACGAAGAGATTTACTGCGCACGGAAAAACCTCGTGCAGACACCGTGCTTGCCATGGAACGCAGCTGAACAGCCTGATGTTTGTATGCAGACGGAAGGCTGTTGGTGATGAATGATATTGTTCTAGCCGAACTGTCCATTTCATGTCATCGTGCTGTCATTTCTGTCATTTTACCTGCATTCTAGGAAGTAGTAAAATTCCCTCCTTTTTTCCTTGAAGGTGACTAGATGATCGAATTTTGGTAAATTGTATGTCATCCCATGAGTTCTCCAAGGTACTCATATCGAGCATATAATGATTCGTTGGAAATATTTATATGTTAGCCAAAATATGTTTTGCATTCCTTATTGCGGATTTTCCTGGGTCTTCTTAATAAGTTTTTTTAAATTGCTTTTGCAAAATGGGATCTGCTTGGTTTTTTATGCCTTAATGCTTCTATTTCTTGCTAACGCAAGAAAATCTCGAAGGAAAGAACAGGTGTTAGGAGCGATAGCTTCACTGCCTAGCGGGAATTTTGTGTCAATTATTTCTGCCTCCTCAGTCCTCGATAGCGGACAGCAGAGCCAGTCGTTTGGATGGCCGGACAGGTAATAATCCTATCCCAGAGACCTGCATAGCCTTCTTCTCGCAGTGCTTGTGTATTCCTGTTCATGTCTCTGACATAAGAAATCCTATCACCGATAGGGCATCGAAATATAGGTGAAGTGACTCGCATATTTTGCTCGCCAACTGAAGAAAGCTACTCGAAAATTATTGAAGGCAAAGTTTGATCTATTTTGGTCTATTTTCCGTCCTCATCCAGTTATGCCTCAACCCCGGACCAACAGCACCCCGGGGTCGATTTCAGTCCCTGTGAACGTCGGGTCAGATGCACTACCACGAAGGGAGGGGCTTACGTCACGTCAGCTTCGATAGGGATAGACAAGGTGACGTTCACGGACGCAGCCCCAATCCAAGACGGACTACTGGAGTTGGCTGTTAGCCTGGAACTGCGGTCCCAGTATACGTCTTATAATGCATGCAAAAATGGCACGATTTTTGCACTGGGCACTGGTAATCATTCAAAAGGCACTGGAATATGGTTCCGATTAGGCGTGATGTTCTGTCTTAATTTTGAAAGACAGGGCCCTCTACACAGTTTCACGCACAAACTAAATTTTCAAGCCGTTAGACCACGTCCAGCTGCTGTCGCGGGGGCCGTCGTCACTCCCTAGAAACCTGAGCCCGCTGGACCGGAAACGCGGCCACCTTGTAAACCACTCCCCCTCCCAGGTGTTCGTGCTTTGAGAGTGTGTGTATGAATAAATCACTCTAAGCTCCCCAGTCCAGACAGTCTGGTCTGATTGTAGGCCTTCATCCCACGTAAATTACTGGGTTCCTCGCCTGGAGTGGGTATTCAGTGCGACTGTCTAGCAGGCAGTCATTGTGAGGCAGAGGTCGCCTGGATCGGTCCCAACGACAACAGCAGCAACAACGTACCTAATATGCAGTGAAGACCACTGGAGTATCTAAATGCACGTTGAGTGTGCAGGGAAGAATTCGGCGACAGAATAGTGACTAAGTTCGGAAAATGAACGCTCACCTATCCAGCAACAGCCGGATATTTGAGCTGAAAGGCCTGTTTTCAAGGGTCCATGTAGCCTAACCGACTAAGGACTTGTCTATGATGATGAGAGGATAGATGGACGGTTTCCATATAAATTAAGCACAGTTTTACGGTGCCCCCGCAGGTGGCAGCTGGACCGATTGCGGACCGAACGAGGACAACAGCCGGAAGGAACTTTTGGATCATGCCCGATCTCAAAGTCTCAGAGTATAAGAACTATATAGCAAGTTAAAAAATGTCAAAGTTACTGTCCGCCTGTTGAACTAGTCACTTCGAGAATGAGTAAGCAGGCGTGTCGATGAACTATACCTGGACTGCCGTACGAATACCATCCTGTCGGGCACCAATGGGAGCTTAGCCACGGTACGAAGTAGAAGTAGTTACGCAAATGGAAGAACATGCTGAAGGCGGAATTCTCTATTTCTGTGTGGAAATTCTTATGGAAACTCGACAACAAGGTAGGTAAGCGAGTGTGTCCAGCAAGGGGTTTTAACACGTCGTCGTAACTTTGCATGCTGTGGTGAGCTAAGTGGACTGAGTTTGCAGGCCACATTCAGCGTAGGTAAAAGAGCTCACGACATTGGAAGTTAGCCCCAACTGTTCGAGGATTCCACTTCGTGGACATTAAAACGATCCTCCCTTGGGTGTTTATTCCGAGCAGTGTCTGATCCGAGATAAAAGCAGATATTTATTTTGTACTTTTTCAGATAAAACAAATATTTTAATTTTTTATGATAAAACTAGTCCGGTTAAATTCTTGGTGATACGCAAAACGTATTAGTCTTGCCACAACAAATCACAATTTCAAGTACATACAGATTATTTATTGGGCAAGACATTCGACAACCTATTTAAAAACTCGTGTAACAATTCCTTGGATTAAACACTCAAAAAGGGGCAGTCAATCAAGCAGGCGTAAACGTTAATAATATTTTTTCGGTTTGACTTAATGCGATGGTTATCTGTAGCGGCCGAGGACGTCAAGGGTAGCACACACTGGAGTAAGGAAACGCCGAAAAGATATCTTGGCCGGGGTAGACCTGAACGGAACTGTTAGCATCCCTTGATACACATCCATACACAGAAGAAGAAGACATGTCGAATAAGAGATAAAGTGTAATATGACGAGCTTGTACGGGGAACGTATAATAATCGTTAATAGTACAAGTAGGATGGTTAAAACTGTGGAATGACCTGTCTGGGTGGAGAGACGATGCCAACATGCCAGCTAGTAAACCGGTGGGGAGTGCAGCGCTGGGTGCTACTGCAGGGAAGGGCCGAGGGAGTGCCGATGTAGCGAGGAGGCGAGCGTTACGGACGATACGTTACGTTACGGTACGACGAGGGGGGAAAGGGATCGGCAGAAGAGAGAGGGAGGGACACCGGTTATCTTCACCGACACGCGACTACGCCATCTCCACCCTAGGTCCTCGCGCGGAAAAGAGTCACCTCATTCAAACAACTCTGTCCAAGTCCAGGGGCGTTACATATCTTCAAGAGATAATCTGCCAGACAGCCTGGCGAGAAAACCACACGCTCAAACTGCTACACCACGAAAAGCTTGACCGTAAAGCTGAGCCTGATGCTTGGAATTCAGTTAGTCCCCTGGCAGACTATAATTACGGTCCCTGATACGTTAACGAATTAGGTGAATAAAAGATGATTCCTAGGTAGCACATCGGTATAATTAATAGGCGGCCGTAGCAGTTTGTAGACGACTTACCGAAGACCACTTTTCGGCCATAATTTCTGGCTGTTTTCGCCATTAGTTGTGTCGCGAGTGATTTTGATATGTTTTTAAAAAATAGAACGGGAGTTTTTCACATCCAAGTCTCTCGGTTGGGGCTTCGTAGCTCAGGTTTTTAGAACGTTGTCACAACTGCAGTCCTTTGGTCACTGTTGCGTGTTCAAATGCCGTCGACAGCACAGAAATTTCCCTAATTGTTTCAGCCAAATTATTCAGATCTACCAGAAACAAATGTCATTACCATTACTTTTAAGTCAGACTCAGTATTTTCAGACTGTTTACAGTAATACTTCAAAGTATCTTCCGGCAGAACGGACTACTTCGTCCATCTGAAAAATGATTGACAAAATCTGAATCCATAGAGCTACCAAATTTTGGCCTTTTTAAAGACTTGAGCATGTATTGCGATAACTTTTCAGACAGACACGCAATTTCATGTAGAGCCGAGGGCGAAATTAAGGAAGTTTCGTCTTCTGCACTACGTAGTATCCACAATATGCATATTACCTGCACAGCACGGACTAGCCAAGTTTGCACATTCAGGTCTGCGGTTGCCAGATAATCTATCCTTGTAATGGTAATCAGCACATTTCTTCGGCACCAAGATGGACTTCGTTGGAACGTACGATCCACTTTTTGTGTTAGACCGGCCATCTGAATAAGATCTGGTTTTTTCGGTCTGAGAACTAGCACACAAGTGATAGACGTCAGATGGGGGCTAAACTCCTGGTTAAAATTTATCGGGACCCGTGTCGGAGCCCCCTGATCCCTTTGTGCCATTGGCTCACATCGAAGGAGGTAAGAACAAGAGTGAGTTCGATCTTGCGAAACCATTCAAGGTCGTCAGTAGCTCTTATTATTTGTAATCTGTACGCCCGCCTTCCAAAGATTTTTACAATTTATCTTCCTAAGCGGTCCGGATGAGAGCTTGAGTAAGAGGGACCTTCGTCTCCAGAAACGAACTGATTCCTATATATGAAATACTTTTTAAACTGAATAAAATAGAGAAGCGCAACACTGAGAACACGTTGTAGACCGCGCGACAAGCCACCGCTTCTAGTTTCTCTCCCTGGCCAAAGGGCTTCCCTTCTTGATGCTCGAGGTTTCCAGTCAGCAGTTGCGTCCATTAATTGATCGTCCATCATGCATTTAGTGTGGCAGCAGCACAGTTCTAGGATTCTGCAAGTCCTATTATCGGAATGACTTAATTAAGCCTGTGCGGTGGCTGCCGTAAATATCCCATTCTGTCCTCGTTGTAGACAATGAAGTGGACACCAAGTGGGAGGGGGGGTGGAGAAACCAGTGTTGACTGGCTGAGTTGGCATCTGAAAACCACGTCTAAACTGTTGGCTAATCTGTTGTTGATGGAGTGTCAAAGCTATCACCTATCCACCCGGTGTGTGTTAGCAGTTTAAGATTGAAATCCAGAACCCCTGTCGTTAGGTGGTGCAATTTTTTGGTAAGATCGCAGTTGATAACCAGACATTATACGTTGATACTGTCGATGTACGTACTTGTTATCAGTAGGTGTGCTCTTACTGAGTTAGGCAGGTCACCCGTTTCGGTCAGGCTGTTGGGTTTAGTGAGGGTTAGGGTTAGGCGTAGGTTATTTTAGAATTAGGGTTTGCGTTTTAGGGTCAGGTTTCAATGTTAGGGTTAGGGTTTAGGTTCCCGTTAGGGTTACGGTTAAGGTTAGGGTTAAGGTTAGTGTTAGGCTTAAAGTTAGGGTTAGGGTTAAGATTAGGGTTAAGGTTAAGGTTAGGATTAGGTTTATGGCTAGGTCTTGGGTTAGCGTTGGGTTTTAGGATTTCGGATACTTTTCGGTTTTGATGCTTTGGGTTAGGCTTTACGGTTGCGGTCAGTGTTGGTTTAGATTTCTGCCGTTATTACACCTTCTTAAATCTTCCCAGCACTTTCCTTGGTAACTTTGCTTTTACCCAAATACTCCAGCATTCCTCTACCAGCCCTTCCATTTACCCCACCCATATAACCCCCTTTCCCACCATTCCCATACGACAGGGACCTAGCTTTCAGCCTCCCCATTCCTGGCTACCAACTGCGATCTAACTAATTTATTTCGTCCGATTTTACCGATGTCGTTTCCAGGGCTTCTTTGACTGAGTCAGGCAGTACAAAACCCGTCTATGGTATTTGAGCCGTCCTTGCTCATAGGCTACGGCTGTGGAAAGACCACCGGAGCAACCACTTCTGTGTAAGGAAGGGCCCTCCGGACCTGGGTTGCCGTTCTCTAGACTGTGTTTTATTCATCCGGTGTCTAGGGGAGAAGAAATAACTTGACATCTGTTTTCCCTTGAGACTGGCGTGTCTTCATGCATTTTAATAACTTGGGGGATTTGTAAACCAAATATGCCCTGGAATCGATGGGCATATTACTGTTTATGCTTAGCACTGGGCTGGCGTTTCACACAACTTGTTCCCGTCTGAGGCCATCTCAAACCTAATCCGAGTGCTGACGTTCGGTGGTCTTGTTAACGCAGTCTCGTGGCAAACAAAACGTCGCTTTTGTCTGACGAAATGTCTACAGCCGTATTTAATTGAGTCGACTAAATAGGGTGGGGGAAAATAGGAAATGTAGGATAAAAAAAACGTAGTCATAAATTGTTTTACGCAGAAAATGTGTCGGTCTGGTAGGCGGTTACTGTGATTTTGCGAGCGTTCCCTTGCCAGATTCATTTCAAAGGGTAACATAACAACTTGTCGACCGAGTTGCCAGTACCGATTAAAAGGTTGCTTGCCTACACGGGGACCTGTTAATCTTAAAGCTGAGGCCAGAAGTTAAAGAAGGGTGGCCGTCGGAGAGCTGCTTGAAGAGTTTGCCTGCAACTTGTCATGTGAGGTAGCCTTGCATGAGTCCTGCATGCATTGCAGACCTGTACCTATGCCCAGTTTCTCCTATTTAACCGCGTAAAGACCGTTTTAGCTGCGAGTGGAAGCGCTCTACGAGCTCATTTGCTTGAGACTGGTATGCCGTCGTTCGTATCCGGCCGTGGCTGTGAGGAGAAGTGGGCTGACGAAACAACATGAAGTGAGCGCCACGGTCGTTTGCGACAATCGAGTGAACCTCATAGTTGGTTACCCAGTGTATCAGAGCAATTTTGGCTATGGTTTCGACGACGATGTCTGGAATGTACCCAGGAATTGGCCACCGAGCTAACTGGTCAGCTAAATCAGCAGAGGCAGAATCGTTAAGTGGGAGGGAACTTGCCATGTCTAGGTTTATATGACTGCAGAGTGCGTCTGGAGTCTGCCAGGGAAATGTTCTGCCGATTACTTGGCCCGCCGACATGGGGGACACAGTTGGGTCCCCTGCCTCACCTCCCGCTCATCCACTGGTGCTGCGCCAGACTAATCAGTCAGTGGTGGGTTGTTCTACCGCTCACACTCGGGGGATAGCCTCGGAATGGCGTCGAGCACCTGACGCCAAATCTTTGTGGGACAAATGGAAATTCCGGACCAGTGGAAAGATCGTGGGTGATGGTGCCAGCATCGGTATGAAGAGTCAATCAGTCAGTGTATTTGAGGGAAATAGGCTTACGCCTTTGAACTCCCTATTTGTACATAAAAAAACGATAAACAAGCAAAAATGTGAAGAAATTACAGCATTAAGTGAATGCATACATTGATTCACATATGTCACTAGTCACATGGTTAAAAAGTCACATAGTCCGCTTGTTGCTGCAGCATATATCTGTCAAGGCGACATTTAAATGTCTCCACAGATCGAGACATAGCAACCGTCTCGGGCAGGTTATTCCACGGTTCCACGACACGGTTGGAGAAGAAATATTTTCTCACATTCAGTCTACCCTGTGGCACACGTAGCTTGAAGGGATGTCCCCGGAGGTGAGTTGTAGTGGCGAGTTGGAAAAAGTCATCGCACCAAAGGGCACAATCCAAGCCGCGCACGATACGGAAAGTTTGTATCATGTCTCCGCGCAACTGCCTATAACTCAGAGGATAGAGATTAAGGTTAGTTAAGCGGATCTCGTTTGGCAGTGCACTTTGACCTCTTACTAATTTTGTGGCTCGCCTCTGCACCCTATCGAGCAGATCGTAATCCTGATGCGTCCACGGTCTCCAGGCCTGAATGGCGGCGAGATTCTGGTTGTTTATTATAGAACTGTCGGGCTTGAGTTATAAGTATTAAATCGATAGAATGTGTTTTGACAGCTTCTATCTCAGTGCGTTGTAGTGTCAGAGCAACCACGTTCTCATTGTTGCTTGCATGATAGATGTTATAAGAAAACTCCGATATTACGTACGGGTGACGAAGCGCACGGAAAGGTAAGCGGTCGGGAATTTTATGCAAGACAAAGATGGGAAATTGCGTTCTACAAGTTTGACGGATTCACAATCCTAGAGAAAATACCGAAATTGCGAATTGACGATTAGATTGCTAGGAGTTCTTGGCCAAAAACTTCGTAGGTCCTCTGTATTGGATCAAGCTTTTTAGAAAAGGCCAGAAATCGCAGCGCCAGTACTGAAAGCATCTGCCATGAGGGCAGGATAACATTCGGTCAGTTGCGCCCGCCAGGACGGCTTTGTCGTGAAGGGCTGGATGGTTCTCTCAGTCATCGTCAGCGTTGGCTCGAAGCTAATCAGGAGGTTGCTGAGTCGCTGCAGAACAGTGGCACAGGGAAGGATAAAACGATAATTAAAATGTGTCATGCGCAGAGAGCGACGTAATTGATTGATGGTTACATGGACTGCGAAGTCTAATTTGTCCTAAAGCCTTAAGGCACTGACTTCCTCCCCTTCAGTATCAGTTACTTGACACAGGAAAATCAGACTGGGCACTAAAAACTGACATTTGGCAGAATTTATGATAACACCACGGCAGCCTTGTCGTTTAAACGGCTACCAAAGGTTACCTCGTGCTCAACAGGGACAGAGTTTGTCGTTAATAGTCATCGACATGAACATACACGAAGCTAAGACCTCGCATAACTTATTCAGCGAACTGTTGGGACGTTTGAGCAAATTAAAATAATCGAAAAGGAACAGTCACGGTGGATTTGGTTACTTCGCTGGTTTTGATCGGTATTTACCGATAAGTGCGAATTGGATCGATTTTCTAGAGCACACACGCTTGGCACTCGGTCGCCAGTTACTTTACTTTAGATCTGATGGATAGATGAAGCCGAACCACATTCCGATTGTTAGATGATGCTGAACTCAAGCCTATGCGCGGACTGCGCCTTGACAATCTTCAAACGATTAGGAGATAAGACAACAAGAAGTAGGAGGTGCCTTCGGTGGTAAAAGAGGAAATGACTTCCTGCTAAGCGAATGAGAAAAATCGTCACTAATGGGACATAACGGCAATGGGACTGGAGCATGGATTTACTTCAGTCTGACTGAACTCGAACGCTAGTAGGACTGTCAATGAGCTGGTAATTATTTAGCTGACTTACATGATCGATAATGCCGTTTCATGCCAAGACCAAGTCGAGAAAAGCCAAGCAAAACGGCCACGCCAGAACGGACTGACCTGTCAACCCTGCCCAGTGGCGAACAAATGCAATGGGTGAAAAGTCAGTTAATAAAACCGAAACTCCCACCAAATGGTATGTACCGCGTAATCGTTTCATAAACACCAACCTAAACAAATATGACTAAATGCGAATTTAAGAAATGTTTAACAAGTAAAATAACAATATAACGTTGCGTGTAAACAAACATATGATAGGACTACCACAGTTCATCACGCCCATTAATAGGTCAAATTGTGTCAACAGGCCGGATCCTATGAGGGCAGTGGAGACTTCGGTGACTATGCAAGCCCATCAGCATGCGAACTGACGACCCATCTCGTACGTAGCTGAGCGCTGACCAAAATTTAAGATGCCGGTAGTGTTAGAAACTGCGAGACCCAAGGAGCAGCGTTGGTTGTTGTCACCAGGCCACAGTGGGGCCGCTCCAACCGCAGTATCGAAGTCGAGGTGTGATCGTGCGCTAGCGGCACAGCCGCAGACGACGTTGCCCATCAGTGCGGCACATCTGTTGACAGTCAGACCCCAGAGAATGAGGTCAAAAAGTGCCACCTGCGCCAGAAATGGCCCTTCGCATGCCCCTGGTTTTATCGATAACTCTTATCGATTATTTCATATGTGTTCTCTACAAACGAGTTCAGGCTGTTCTTTAGATTTCTCTAGGACAAAACAGCATGAAATGCGGTCGCGTTGACGGAACTCTTGTCGCTACTTTATTAACTGGTTTAAGAAACCTACGAATAGTGGACTACAGGCAAGTTCATACAAATATCGCGAGTCCCAAAATTAGGCCTATTTTTTCAAAGAACAAGATTTCTACCTTTATACAGAACTACTCTCGACGTGCAATTTTTGAAGCTCCTTGTATGAAAAGTAGGTCGTTTTACATATATGATGAAAGTTAGTCCATTGCACATATTACTGAGGCCATTTTCAAGCCTAATTTGCGAAGTGGCTAAAAACTTTATAACTGTATGAATTTCAAATCGGAAGACAACCTGTCATGCTCTCTGGAGCAGCTTACTAATGTGCATAAGTAGTGTTGCTCTGTAAAAGCGTTTGATCAATCTTACTATCTGAGACCATAGTTTAGGATTTCGTTCTTAGTTCCATGTATAGTTAATTTTTAAACTTGTTTTCGGTATTCCAACTAGCCACTCGCTTAATGAATATGGCCAGTGGCTGTTGATGTCGATTCTGTATCCCTTAAGCGACCAGTGCGTTATTTCCAACTTATCCAGAGAAAAATATTTCAGTGCAGAAACTCTTTTACCTGTCGTCACGAGAACGACTGGACTCGGACTCAGAAATTCACCTCAACTGTCGATAATAGTATAAAAACGTTAAAATTTAGTTCTGTGAGGTTTGAAAAACTACCCAGAAATAATTCTGTTATATTGTCATGCGAACAGGCAATCGCCGCCGAAAACAAACACTTTGCTAAGTTTTTGTCTGCTACGAAGGTAGCGAAATGTTCCCGTCCTCAGATTGTTTTGGAAAGCAAGATATCCGGTGGACATTAAAAACATTTTGATACTTTGCTCTTGCTACTCGTTGTTCATGTTTACCGTTTCAGGATCTACTCCCTCGGCAGTCTTAAAAATTTTATCCTTAGACCTACCTGAATAAACAAACTCGCAAAAATCCCTTTGGTGCAGAGGCACGCGTTCGAGCTCTCTCTCTCCCTACTTTGAGTGAGGGAACCGAACAACAGACTTAACGTCTGCCCTTTTAGAAGATTTAAATACGAATTGCGCACAGGCCTCTTGCCCTAACACCACTAGCCTACTTGTCAGTATCTGACCACCATTTGGACTGAGAATGGAGAGGCAATTTCATTTGTTGTAAATTTCTACCGTCTGTCACATGGAGGCGGCGTGCACAGATTTATTCTGACTCCAGAGCGGAAATTGACGCTTCACTGTTGAATTGGAGATGGGAATCTGAGGCGGGCGCGGACGGTTGCATGGCGACTAGCAATGGTAAATATTACGGACAAAATTCCGGGACGCTGACATGGCTATTTCAGCAGTTGGGTTATTGCCGGCCGTGGACGACAAAAAGGTCGGAAATGGCCGTTTTAGTATCCTTAATTTTCTCAGTAAAATTTCTACATTTTGTCAATTTTTTTCGCGTCGTTTGGGTCACTGGAATCACAAGGTTGACCTCAGCTGATCTGCTTCTTTGGGTCGCCTCGGGCATTCATTCAGAATTGTGAAGATTTCGAACGAGTTTATATCGAAGCAGAAAATTTATGGCCTATAAAGCTGATGCGACCGGAGTTTGACATGAAAGCTTGCTCCTACATATGACAACTCTGTGATGCTAGTTTTCTTCCAGGTAAATTCACCAAATCCTGCTTATTCTTGAGATTTGTGTGGTGATCAGAAGCGAATTGGCAGGAGCTTTTTTTCATTGGAAACACTCCAGAGCTTGCTGCCAAAAGCGCTGTCTGTCTTTGGGTTGGTGTGGGAAGTATAGGTGTCGATGACAATGTCAATACCGTAGAAATCGGACCACATTTCTTCCGGGTGTGCTACAGTATGCATAATCATGCAGCGCAATCTCGGTGACACGATTTTTTCACTTGATAATATCTTCTGTCACCTTTATCAGCTAGATTCGAGGAAACCACAGCTTGAAGCGCATCCCCTTTTACATCGATTTCCCAAGTGGATATACAGGGAATTGCAAACAGTTCTTCCTGCAGAAAGCTGCGTAGCCTTCAGAGTGACTGATTGAACTTTTAACATACTTTGGTAGCAGGCCATGTAAGTACTTTTTAAAGCACCAAATGCAACTTCACATGTTGTTAAGCGTTTAACAACTTAGAATTTATGCTGTCCAATAGTCTTAAGTCGGCCCGTTTTTAAAAAACAGTTTACCCAGACACTCATTAAATATTGAACTATATTTGGAGATGTTGACGCGTTTTGTTATCAGGTCTGGGGTGTCTGTTGGTATTATTTTGTATGTCTGAAAAGGTGTCTATCGTGGGACTCTTTAACATAAAAATTTAAGCTTTATGTTTTAAAATGCCATTGAAAGTGGCGTGTTGTTGATTTTATACAACAAATAAGCGACATAACCACGAAGGGCGAATCAACTAAAGACCAGTTACCAGGCCGTATTGAAAAACTAATCAAACACGGGCGGTTAGCTCGTGACTAGGCCCTGCCCTTGTCGGCACTGCGATGGAAATGCATTAATCGATAAGGTTACGGGAAATGCTCTCCCTGTTGTGCCCTAGGGCTCAGTGTAAAGCCTTCTCAGGCCACTGTACGTCTGACTGACGAAGATCAACAAATCAGGAGTAATCGCCCCAGTCTTCCTTGTTTTTATCGGTACTCCTCCTCCTCCTCCTACATAATTACTGGTCGCTATACGACTGTCTGCGAGGACTCTAGACCGACTCCCAGAGCGCAATGGGACGAACATACAACCCGATCGGTAAATGCTCATCCTAAAAAAGTGCATACTGCTGATAACAGTTGATGGGAAAACAGGCCTGTGTCTCAAAGATAGGATGCTAGACTTAAAAATATTCAACAACCAAAAAGTCGGGGTTCGAATCCCAGTTTATCCAAACCTGGGGTTGGTCATGACTGCCAGACGACGGCTAATAAGTCAGAAGTGAACATCCCAGTTGCCTTGCCTTTGTGAATACTGGATGTTCACTTAAGTGGATTTCTCTGCCTACAAACCCATTTGCGTGCCACTGTCGACTTACCATGATTTTCGGTGCGTACTGTTGGCCACAAGGCAAGATAATGGGATGATGAGATGGAAAGGGCGAAAGAACCATTTAAATCTTGCGGAAGCGTGAGTTCTTAGTGGGAAAATTCATCTTCTATCCGCAAACGTTCCATGCATTTCCGCAAGTACTTGCCTATCACCCTATTTATAATGTGGATGACGACTAGAACCACAGACTTGTTAAAAGAGACGAAAATTTCCGAGGAGTCAGCATACCCTGAAAGATAATTTTACGTAGACTATAACGATGCTCCCTCTCTTTGTCAAAGTAAAGCATTTTATCATTGGGAATGTTAGTTACCCCATCGATACAACCTCCAAGGTATGCGGTTGCAGGTGTCAACAACTTCTAAATCCTAGCGCAATCATCTAGGGGAAGCCTCCACATTTGTTATAATATCTGTACGTAACTCCTTCAACATAGATTGGCGGTCACCGTGTTTTATTTTACTACAAAAGCTCCAAACGGTCAACAGTGTTTTTTAGTCAGACGAGACTGCCTGAGTGGTTTTCTCAAAAACAGAATTATTCTCTCCAGAAATTGATTAACATTAACGAACAATGTCTGGATCGTCAGTAAAAACAAACACTGTGAAAAGTCTTCCGTTGCGGAATGTTCTGAGGATCTGTGCTGATTCCACATAATCAAGACGGGTTTTTGAGCAAATTTTAGAATCTCTCACCTTTATAACGGGAAGAAATGACAACTGAATATGTAAGTAGAGTGTTAGTTCAGGTGTCCTGGCTAAGGGGAAAAGCATTGACCCTAGAACTTGCTGTATTTGGGGCTGACGTCACCGAAATAATTCGCCTCACTCGATTAATCGGATATTTATTCAAACAGACGTAGGTGTTTGGTGTGTAGCGCTCATGTCCGTAATTGCTTATCTGTTCTGCCTTACGTGCAAACAAGTATTTGGCTACTGAGACGCCTGACAGCCTTCGGATGCCCTCTGCCAATTTTGAAAGTGGTCTTAGCCGCATGTAGCAGTTAGATAAAAGGGCCGACGACAGGTAAGATTCGTCGGACCCCCACTCTTCTGACGCGCGTTAGTTTGGGCGAGTGCCACGCCTGCGAGTGCCGACCTCGAACGACCCCATAAAGCAGGGCTGAGTAAGTGGGTTGCAGGGCTGTCGTAGGCGGGACGAGGCCTAGAGGTACGACTGTTGACAGCCTCAGAGGTCAGGGGTCGTCAGTCTAGAGGGCCGGGTGGACGTCTGATCGTGGGGCCTGGTTTTAGCCCGTGAGTCACTACCACTGACTCAGCGACGGGGGTAATAGGAGGTTCTTGACGGGTCCTGCATTGGGCCAGAAGGTTCCCGACAGATTAGGCATATGACCTGATTATCCAGAGTTGAAGTGGCGGATTACTTATTACGGGTTCGATCTACACCTGGGTTCTTCATTTCACTTGCCCGCGCGTTGCACGTGTCCTGGCGTCCTTCGAGTGTTGTTCATTCCGCTCTCAGTGTTTCAATGTCTTCCTTTGTCCGGTAGAGCAGTTTCGCCAGTTCAGGGCTGAATCTGTACAAGCCATCCTCGCTGTGTGTGAAGGAAAGAAGTGGCCACGCGACCAATCTCAATTACACTAAGTTAACTGATCCAGTCGTGAGTTATTTGGTGACCTCAGCTGGATTCACAGCCGTGGCAATAAAGGCAAAGCTTCAGCACAATCAGCATTCCAACCACCTGGACTACGATGCGCTACAGAAAACTCGAGTTTTTCACATACGGCCTAAGTTAGCCTTCTTGCCTACTGGAATCCACTACTTCTACTATAGGAGGCAAACACATTAAGTTAATTTTGGCTTTATCGATGGTTGTCAAAGTTGCCGTACTTGTCCTCCATCTCAAGCGCACGCTGTCGTACAGTCCACGACTGCTTTTGCAGCGTTTAGTCACTGGACTGTTCCACCGGGTGATGCCTCCTCTCTATGATCAATACGTCGTTTGTGTGCTTGCTCACCCTTAAGCGTTACTATGATGTATACCGGCTTATGCGGTCATTTGGTCAAACAACCAACCAGCGAATCGCCTCCTCGTTTACTTAGTATTGTCTGCCTGAACTTTCTATTAGGGAATTCACAGGTCAAAGGTCGGATGTTGTTATGTAGTCGCACCTGAAGTAAACAAACCCCAGTCACCTCTAATACGGGAGCAGTAGTAATGGGGATTTTTACAGGTGGGGCGGGGGAACACACAGGCGACGAGTTCAAGTAGTTGAATGCAAAAGAAAATCTATTGGGAATGCGCGGTTGTAATTTAAATGGTTGCGTTTACCCCTAACCATAACAGTGACCTCTAATCATTACCCTCAACCCTGACTCTTGACCCCAGCCCCAACAGTATTTTGTCCATCAGGTGGGGCTACCAAACCAGATCTTACCAAGTTAAAGGTTGTCGCAATAAGTGAAGTAGGTCCTCGGTAATATGTGCATACGATCTGATTCTGTTCCTTAACCCTTGGTGCGAATAAGCAACCAGTTCAAACAATCCCTGGCACAAGTAACTATAGCCTTCTGCACTTAATTTTTACCTTTGATACTCCGAAATGTAGTCACATTGTTTATGGTGATTGGGAGATGCGACAGATGGTGCCTGGCTTAACAAATGTTTGCCGTTAAACAATGATGGTGATAAGCTGGCAGCCGATGCTCTCCACATTTAACGTTGAAGCCGAGTTTCGTCATCTGCACGTCAAGGATTTTTTCATTCTAAAAGAAATTTACCAGCCAGGTTAAACAAAAAGGCACTCAAAAACCCAAAGTGCTCTTTCGTCTAAGTTACTAAGCGGTTAAGCAATTTTGGATCATATGTTAGTGCAAATAGGAGAGATAAAGTCGCACTTTACGGAGACATTCTAATCACTTGAAGTTCTACACTTTTATTCAAATATATCATCGAGAGCAAGGAATAGAGAAAAATGAGTGGTTTTCAAGTATGTTTTCCTTTCAAACTCCTGATTAGTCTTCCTGAATGATCATCAGTTGACGGGGTACAGCCACCTAGTCCAGTGGTTGAACGGCCAAGTAGTGGACTGAACGAGAATCAGACTTCTCGGACTCGATAAGCTATTGGGCCGATTCGACTCCAATCCACCCTGCTAATAGCGGGTCTTCGAAAGCAGGCAGATAAAAGTTCTCGACGCTGCGAAAAACAGCGCAAAAATAGATGTGCACACACCTGACTTCTAGAGCAGACTCGCATAAACACGTCACGTGCCAGGTGTCGGTCATGCCGCAATAATTAGTTGAGCGGTCGCAGGAACTAACAGGATAGACTATCATTACCGACAAGGACAAGCGAGGCTGGCGTGGACACTTCTGGCCTATTATCCGTCGTCAGCCAGTCATACCCAACCCCGAGGTGTGGAACACCTGGGGCTCGAACTCGCGACCTGTTGGTTTAGAAGTCGAACGCCCCTAACCATTGAGCCACGGACTCGTTGTCCTGTCGGTTACGATTGGCAACATACAATGGTAGATGGGCGCTCACCGATCGTGTTACGGAACTCACTTTTGCCTATTCCAACCCCCCTTGTCTTTGTTGGTAATGTCACTTTGCCTATATTACGTGTCGCTGTGCGGCTGCTTGTTGGGCTCGAAAGAAAGCCCAAGGCACAACAAGGCAAGTGAATTCCGTAACACGACTGGTGAGCGTCCCTCCACCACAAGATAGACTATCTCTGATACACCTGTCAGTGCCAACCGATAGCTGGAGATGGACCGGAAACCGAGGTCGATGTCCTAAACGCAAATTTGCCGGCCTTGACAAACTTTAATAATTTCGGAACCGGCGATAGAAATCCACGTCCCGGAGCGTTCAGTACTAGACCTCCAGTTAATTTCCTCTAAAAATTTCGTCCTAGCGTTAAAACCTACAACCGTATCGGAAATCACGCCGTAAATGTGGGAACCACTCGCAGTTGTGTAATTCGGTAGCGGATACGCTAACGGGACACTTGTCAGCGCTCTCAGCTAAGCCGTTGGAAGAATTGTGGACATACTGCATATGACAGGATACCACTACTAATAGTGATCGTCGCTGTTATATCGCACTGGAAATTCAACGATTAATTACTCTTCTTTTAAGTTATGTAACTGCCGGTTTCTTGTGCGTATTTGGAGTCCAGAGAGCAGAAAGTAGGCAAATATCGATTACACTTTCGGGCCAGGCATGATATCTCGTGTCCCGACCATGCACTTCCGATTCGTTAACTAATTTTTAGCCGAACATTAAAAACTGGATTGATGCAGAAACCATGCGGTGAAAGCGGGGAATCCACCGTGGATCCAAGCCGTCCACAGGTATATTAAGCAACAGTAGAAAAAATGCGAAACTCCTGTCTGAAAGCGTTGTGATGTCACGGGCGCGTCCGGTAACCTGACCAGTCAATATTCCTGATAGCAACCAATAGGATAACGCGCCCGTAGCCCACTTGCTGAGCGTTGGACTTAACGTCTAGTGAGCAGAGAACCCAGGTTCAAGTCCTAGGTTGTCCAAACTGGGAAAGGAATATGGTTGGCCGACGACAGTTAATAATCCAGTCGTTCCAGTCTCCCTCGTCCTTGCTGGTGCTTCTTCTACATGTATGTTTAGCTCAAATGACTACGGACATGTGAGACCCAAATAACTTTATTGGAGAAGAAAAGAAAATAATTCCCCGTTTTAACAACGTATGTCTTCGACGTTTTGAACGCTCACTCTATTTCGCTTTCAAGATTAAGGAAACCTATAGCTAGGTGGACTTCAAACCCATGTTCGCCGGTAGAGGACTTCAGTCGGACCATTAATTTGTTTTTGTAGCGTTTGATAAGGGGATGCCAGATCGATATCCCCTACCTCCTACAGTCTGCGAGATTTATGACTGATTGACAACAAGTGCACTTTTTGCATGTCCTGCTGGCGAACTGCCAATTCTGGCCTGCGTGCTATTCCAATCCTCATTTCGCCCATGAGCTTGGCAACTTTTTAGATACGCCAACATCATCTGACGCGACACGCCCGAATTTCGACCTGGACTTTGTGTTCGACTTCATTTACCTCCTGATGGTCTATTCGATTAATTGTTCGGAATGTCAGATAAATATGATGCTGAACCCAGTAATCGCTCCGATACATATACACACTACATGACCTTACATAACACTATCAAATTAAGACTGATTGTTTACAGCGCGATTTTAAATTGAATCCCCTTTTAAACTTTTTTCAAAAATGACAAATCTTTGTTTGAGAGAACACATCCTGCTTCCTAGGAATGACTACCGATACAGAAGACATGTTATCAGCAAGTAGAAGATCTTAGATGACAGTCGCAACCATCAGTCTACAACTCAGTCTAAAAAGACGTTCCCCACTGGACTTCGCCAAACAGATGGATGAAAATGGGTAGGATCCCTGTTGGTAGCCCTCCCGGTACTGAAATCGCCCGGCTCCCTATCTTACGGGACCGGTGGTAATGGGGGATATACGGGTAGGGCACTTGTGTGCAGGAGTCAATGACGTTTATGGTGTATGCCCCGAATTGATGCCCCTGCTAAAGTCGTAGCCAAAAGTAAATATGGCGAAAAATGAAAGAAAGATATAAAAACGAACGTGGATACTGAGTACGGTCTGCGGAATGAATGCATCCTAGCTCCAGATTGGGTTGGGCGTTCCTGATTTTCCGAAAATAACAATTTATTGTCACTAAGGTCACATGTATGTTAGAAACTGAAGCAGTAGTTGTGTGCTAGACGCGAATGTTGTAGTAAGCAATGTGTAGAGCAATTAGCCGGGAGGGCTACCAACAGGGATCCTACCTGAAAATGTTTCAAGCACCTGCATCAGTTACTGACAAACCACGATCTGAAATACCCGGAATCAATGGAAAGACAGTGGTTGACGTTAATCGCGAAAGTTACTCAAGGTGGTGCACATTTTATTTATTTACGGTTTTGGAAAACTAAATCTTTCAAAGAGCATCTCTGTTCATCATGCATTTCACGTGTGGGATAGTTTTTAAGCAACACCTTTCTAAGTAAATTGGTAGGTAAAGGTGGACCAGTTCCCTGGTCAGGACACTCACCTGGTCAATTCCATGGCGTTTTCGTCTGTGTGGCCATGTCAGAATATTTGTTTATTCGTTCTATGAAAAAACACGAGGTCAGAATAACAGACTTAATTCAAACGTCATCACCGCTCCAATTATGGATAGTATTCGGAGAGTTCATGGAGACTCGACCTGGGAAATCAACTAATACTGACGACAGTTATACTGGATTGCAATAATCAAAAAACAACAAAACTGAAAGTTTACGGGTTCATCTGTTCCGTGGCTGTTATTGCATGAACCTGTGTGTAGTAACTTCCTAGTTTTTGCATTTTATGTTTGCTGCAGAACTTCATGAATATCCTGCATACATTATTGAAAATAAATGGCACTGGACAACTTTAGTGAGTCGGGCAATATTCTCTAGGAAGCCAAGGGCCTATGTAAATGCCGCAAAGGAAGACATATGTTGTCGTATGGGCATTACCTGTCTCCTGGCGAAAGTAATTTTTCGATATTTCATAAGCCAACTGCTTTGCGTTCGGCAGCAGTAGTAGCCGTATATCACCCAACTTTGACACACTAAGCTGAACTAATACTCTGACAATTCCCAAAATCTCATATCTAATTTTGAAGTTGTTCTACGTTTTGCGTCAACAGAGCACGGTTTTGGCTTCTACTTCAAACATTTTGGTGAACCAACTTCGTATAGACCCGTGGTATGGGCATAAAAGATATGGACAAGATTGCTGTGTCATGCATACACAAGGTGCAAAAGTTACTAGTTTTACCAAGCTCTTCTGACTGCTGTCATTCGTAAACACCCCAAACATACGCGTCTTTTATATGCTATTAAACTGCTTGATTTTCGAGCGCTATATACATTTCCAACGAGTCTTGAATACGGTAAGTGTTTACCTTTGGTGGACAGAATTTTTTCCTTTGTGGAAAACATCTGAGTCTTCCACGTTTTGCGTCATCGACTGAGGCAGATGTGTCGAACTCGGAGTGATTCAAATTTCCCAACCAGTATCACTACCGACTATGACCTGACGCCAAAAATTTTTGGAGTCGAAGGGGTACAGAGCTAGTTTACCTTCGCCTGGCCGACTTATCCTGTATTAACACGAAGACCGAGCAGCGCAGTTAAATTGTTGCCCTCTGCGTAGGTGGGCAGATCACACGATGACTCAGCTGGCGATTTACGCAACCAGTAGGTACAGGAACAAATGGAGACAGACAGAACGATTCTTTTGGCCCTTGTAGACGGGCAATAAATCAAATAGACTGGAATTTCCGAGAGTAAATGAACTTTTTTCAACAAGTTACTGTCGTAATTTGACTTTAAAACAGTAATCGACGGCACCGTCGATCCAGCTTCGCTCACACCAAGAGTAGGCTGTTTCGAGACAACAACAGCACTTCACCAGTTCCTGCGGAAGATCGCTTGAAGGAAGTCTGGTGGATTCTGGATTGATTGCTTACGAAACCCTGCTTGAGCAGTCACATTACTTTATGAGAATTGGTGGACTTCATGCGTTGCAGTAGGTCGGGAGGGTAACCGGACAAAGTGTAGTTAAACACATGGCTCCTGGTCGGCACCCGTAGCTCTGATTGTTAGAGTGTTAATTGTACACAAGGCTCGTACTTGCTGTCGTAGGTTCCAATTCCATCGAAGCCGTTGAATTCTTCACGGTTGAGCGGATGAAGTTTGAAAAAAATTGAACATCTTTAGGAAATCTTTTGTCTGCAGTCGTGTATGAATAAACAACTGACAACTAAAGATATCCCATGGACAAGATGGCCTTCCCCACAGCCGAAATGGAGGCACTAGATTTGCAGAAAAACGGCCCTAACGACACACCGACAGTGCTTTAATGATTGCTACGATCACGGTTGGTATATAATTTTTGAACGATTGCCCCATTTATCCAAATGTGACCCTACTACAACCCTTATCTCTATAAATATCCTACATGGCAATACATGTGAATGCCTCTGCACTCGTGTCAGGCAAAAATGACGGTGTTCAGAAAAGCAACTGTCGTGAAGAAGAGTCATTCATACCCACACGGGATGAAATTTTTGGTATTTCACTGCGCAACCCCGTTGACATCCTATTTCGAGGCTCACAGTGGACTGCGAAACTGGTGAATAGTGTTAAAAGTTTCTTCCAACTTTCTATTCCCGTTCTCAACTATTCGCTCGTCCATATGAATTCCGCGCAGTTTGTGCTGCTTTGCATGCCGTAGCCGCCTTCAACGAACACTTTTTCGGAATTTTTAATTCTCACGAAAGTTATTTTGCCCATAGACGGCTTAATTGTCCTGTCGCGGCGAGTTCCTATAGTCTTTTGAGGAAGGGGTGTTATATTTGTATTTTAAAAACGAATTGACAAGCCTACATTTGCTTTCGACAAATTCTTCTCAGGCCAGTACAATCACATCTGAATGGCGTGCAGTCAAACGTCAGCGATTAGAAAATCGATAAAAGTTAGCTTTAAGGACGCAAGCGGGGTGAGAGCGGAAGGACGCGAAAGGTTGCATGTGGTTGGTCGACCTTTGACTACGGTAAGCGCGGAGCATGAACGTGGTTCTTCTGCGCCCATAGGATCGGCTCCTGTAACCTGATTGCGGCCGCTTCTGCTGTTGCCGACAGACGCTGGCCAGTAGCTTAGGCTATATCGGGAGTACCTCATAAATCACATTAAAAACCTCGCCGGGGTCCACACGATATCATAAATCAACTTCATTCGCAAATATGGCGTATTATAGACACTCTCAAGTCATTCTAAACATCGACATATTAATGAGATTCGGCGTGGTATGTATTACCGAGTGAGTATTACGAGAAGGCTCACAAGAAGGATGCTCTTCTAACTCTAACATTCTCTTTGTCAAACAATCAAATTTAAGTAAAACGCTCTGGAAAGAAGGAAAACTGACGGATTGGATTTTATATAAAGACTTAAGACTCGACGAGGCACATTTATCGTTTCAAGCATATGAATAGTTACACAAATAGGTTCGTCTTTCTTGTGCCATAGAACGTAAATGTACCCGAGATTTGTTCGTGCTTAACAGTATTGCAACCGCGGTTAGCTCCTTTTTTCCTGATCAATGAGAATGGCGTGCAGCGATTCATTCTGATGGCAGGACGGAAATGGAAATTTCTCTTTTGCTTTTTGGCTGAAAATCTACAGTCCACGCAATCGGTCGCATGGCGAAAAGCGGCCCAGTGTTCCTGCCTTTGTCGGCAAAACTTTCCGACTTTTTTCCACTTCTGAGTGTGCACAACGGTTTAGATAAGCGCCACAGAAATTTCGATGCCTCTGTCCAAAAAATGATTTTTGCTTTCCCTCACTATAATTCTCCTCGTACGCAAACGAAGTAGATTTCTAACTTGTCTATTTTCCCGTCACTCTATATATATATGCAGAATGGTATTACCGACAAAGACAAGGGGGACTGGAATGGCCATTTCTGGCTTATTAGCCGTCGTCAGCCAGCCATACCCAAGCCCGAAGTGTGGAACACCCGAGCCTCGAACTCGCGACCTGTTGGTTTAGAAGTCAACGCCTCTACTCACCGGGCCACGAGCCCGTTGCCTTGTCGGTTTTCGATCGGGAATATACAATGTTAGGGGGCGCTCACCGATCGTTCATACGGAACTCACTCGTTCCGTTGTGCCTTATGGACTCTCTCTCGAGCCCAACCAGCAGCCGCACAGCGGGATTCCTTCCGCCGCTAATTTTCGAATGCGCTGGAAGTCAACTTCGGATAAGTATTGTTTAGACATAGTTATCGTTTGGCGTGGCAGAGCAACGTGACGGCATGTCGCGCGAACTCAATATATATTCGTTTACGACACGCATTTTCAGTCTGGTAAAACAATCACACTGATAAACTTTTTTATTTCGGTATTTTGAAACATAAAACTTTACGAATTTGTAAAATAGAATTTTTAGATAAAGAATCGCACGTTATTTCCTGAACACAATAAGAAATAATTTATCTGCATTTCCCTGATTTTGTTGATATTGAAATTTAATTTTTTCTTTTTGTTCGAAAGTTTATCAAAAAATTTCGTCCTTTTATTAATCTTCTTAAACAGATTAATAAGGTTACACAAAGAATTTCCATCCGAAAGCTTTAATAGCGTAGGAAACTGCTTGAATATCAGGAATCCTCCGATTTCGCCTTAATCCGGCCCGTTTTCTATTTAATATACAGATCCGTATCAAACTTTCCTTCAGAAAACGGTCTTTTCGTCATTATTTCAACCAAATAAACACAAATAACGACACCAAAAATACACTACATTGTCCACTATAATTTTGACCTCGGCATTTCATGAGTTAGCACAGGTACTGTATGCAGGTAACTGTGTACGGAAAAGACAAGAGAGAACGAGAAGGCAATTTCTAATTTAGTAGCCATCTTGGAGTTCACTACAGAGCCCTCTCGGACAGCCGCATGACAAACAGAAATATATGCTGAAAGGAGTCTCGACAAAGGCAAGAGAGACTGGAGTGGCCATTTAGGGCTCATTAGTTACCATCGACCAGCTTTACCTAACCCCAGGTTTACAGGACCCAGGAGAAGAATACAGATTCTTTGGTCATTGAGTGGTCAATATTTATCCACGGGCTCGCTGGCTCGTCGGTGGGTATCAGGAATAATTACAATCGTAGGAAAATGAGTTCGCCGATCAGGCTACGGGAAACCCTCGTCCGTTGTGCTCTGACGCTCAGTCGCGCAACGACCAGTGGTACATGTATAACGCTTTCATCTGTTCCACTTCTAAAGCAAGCGTTGGCAATGCCGAAGAAACTCAAGAGGAATGCTTTTTGTGGGACAATTAAAAAGAGACTTTCTCGCCTGAGACGACTTCCTAACTTTCACAGCAACAATCCCGGGGTTCAAGCGAAACTGTGTGAGAACGCTCATTAAGTGGATTCCGACCAATTTGAGCGACCCAAAAGAAAAAGCGCATGGGATCCGATATATTTACGATAAGAAAGTGCGAAATGGTTATCCGAATCTTATATCAGTCAGTTCTTATGGGTGCGCCCTCGAAGGAAAAAAAGTCCTTCGAGGATATGACATACTCTGTCACATATTAAGGACGTTGCGAAGGCAACCAAGCGAATTGCTGCGGGACTGAGTGATGGAAATGTACACCGTCCCAAAGACATCATGCGCAACACGGTCATGAAAATTAAGGATTGATCAAACCCTAATGAGCAATGTGATTTGGTGTATCGCATCCCATGCGCAAACTGTGCCTCTAATTACACAGGCCAGACTGAACGCATGCACCGGTCGCGCACACACCGGCGCGAGCTGGCTGTGAGATGGGGAGACAGATTATTACAAGTGGTTCGCCACTCCTTCGAAACGTGTCGCAACTTCAATTTTGCAGTCGTCACGGGTGCAAGAGAAAACTAGAGTTGTCTGAAGCGTCAGCCTTCGGTGCGAATTCAGGCAGTCGACAAATTGATTTCCTATTTTCATGCAGAATTTTGCGAGGTTAAATCCAGATCTGTGGCACCTGTCGTTGATTGCCCAATGATCTTTATAACTGTCACTTCTTCTATTGCTGCTATCGTTTTTCACACTGAACTCAGTAGGACTTCGGAAGGCCAGAAGAACAGACAAATGCCTCCGGTGATCAGCCAATCACCTTCTTCACCTGCATGTAAACCTAAAACCTGAACGTTCGACTCCGTTCGAGAACTTCCTTTTTTCGGTCTGGATGTAGGACAAGGGTTGCTCTGAAGCATGAAGTCGAAAATCATTCCGCATTCCTCATCCAACGAAATCGTGGACAGGTGGTGTTTCCATTCACTGATGTGTCGAAATATATAGTAAAACTCCGTTTTGCCGTATAGCTCCAGCCGATGAAGTCATCGACGCCAGAGCTACCCATGTCAGTCTCTTGCAACCTCGTAAAGGAGACTGGGTTGATACATGTTAAGGTGAATTAATGCTTAAGTTTTCGGTTTTTGTTGATTAAAGATATGCGCGTTTGGCGAAACTTCGAGGAATATAACCCTCCGAATTCTATCAAATGAAGGAAACGACGTGGATCCGAGCCTAAAATCAAACTGAAATTTCACCAGTTAACCAAGCTTGGTGTTTTCTTCAAAAGAGGTCTCGTTTGCCCGCTGTTGAAAATTTCATTGATAACCTGCAGTGAGTGACCGATCTCATGAAATGTTGGCTGAAATTCTGAAAGGCGTTTTAGACTTGGGAAGGATTACTTAGGCGCGGTCGTAACATGGATTATCTTGCGACCTGATCCTAAAATATTTTGAACTCGGCAGGATGTCAGCTTTTGAATACACCGCTTTTTAATTTTCTTTTAGAGACCGAACTTGGTAAAAAAAACGATTCCTTAATTAGCATGCATTTTGTACATTGATTTTCGATGGTCTTACGAACTCAAATATATTTTATAGAAACCACGAACAAAAATATGCTTTCTTTCAGTCGTTTGATAGAGAATCGGGTCATCTTTGTATTTTATACTCGAAGGGGTATAATTAGATTTAAAAAAAGTTTTCTAATTCCCGAATTATTTGGAGCCTGATCAGTCGTTGCATTAGCGTCTAGTGATTTCAGTGTACAAGGTGCATGCATTTTGCGTAAAGAAAATCACGCATTCTTTTATGCCTTTAAAAATATACCATGCAGAGTTGACAAAATTTTGCAAAGAATGCCGACCATGTTGTACATTTCATGAGGGCGGCGGTAAACGGACAGGTACAATGTTTTATGAATGGTCATTGCACGGTCTTAAAAATTCTCATAATTAGAAACTTTTTTAACCTAATTATACTCCTTCGAGTATAAAATATAAAAATGACCCGATTCTCTATTAAACGAGCGAACGAAAGCATATTTTGTTCGGGGTTTCTATAAAATATATTTGAGTTTGTACATCGAAAACCAATGCACAAAATGCAAACCACTTAAGTAATCGTTTTTTTATCGAGTTCGGTCTTTAAAGGAGATTAAAAAGCAGTGTATTCGAAAGCTGACATCCTGCCATGTCCGAAATATTATGGGATTATGTCGCAGGATAATCAGTATTACAACCGTGCTTAAGTAATCCTTCCCAAATCGAAAACGCATTTCAGAATTTCAGCCAACACTTCACGAGATCGGTCACTCGCTGTACGTTAAAAGCACTAAGGTAAAACGCAAATAATTGGAAATATGCGATAAAAGTATTGCCGAATGTCAAATATTTACGAGTTTGGAATAAGATGTCGAAAACGAGATATCTACAGAAATATTGTAAAACGGCTATTTTTTATATAGAGGCTTGAAAAGTCTTAATGAAAATGCCTACGACTTTAAATGGTTAGCTGCGGAGAGGACGAAATTGAATACCAAAAAAAAGATTTCGCACTTGGCAGAGCCAATCTGTATTTTTGCTGCGGCCTTGAGAAGCAGGACATTCTTAATTAAGAGGATGGGTGATAGATGTTGACAGAGATTCTAAGTAGCTAAAGGATTAATCTCTTCGTGAGTCTTCAGTAAGTCAGTTTCTATCATTGAAAAACACTATCACTAGTAGTTTAGACCACCTAGTATAATTTACTCAATACAGTTGGTGGGCTAACTCATGAAAAAGCGGCCGAAATTTCGAAATGCGATCTCGTTTCGAAAAGACTAATTAAGTATGACTGTAACAATAATCACCATTTAGCATAATTCTGTAGCAATCCAGTTACCTCAGGGTGTCTTCTTTCGAACGACCTTATTTCAGACTGCATGTGCAAGATCTATACTCTGCAAAAAACGACTACTTATGTAGCATGAAATTTTCCCATTGATTTCCGATGCCCCTAAAAGTTCCATTATATTTCATGAGAAAAATGTATAAAAATATCCATTTCTTTTATTTATTCGGTAGACAATTATGTCTTCTTTCATTTTTTTTACTCAAGGGAGGGGTATAATTCAGTTTCAAAACGTTCATAATTGTGAGATTCTTAATTACTGTGAAATGGCCGTTCATAAAACGTCATGTATCTGCATTTACCAATGTAACTTGTAAAGTTGACAATATTGCTCAAATCCACTGCTCAATTTTATGAACCATATGTGGTCTCCTCTTAGTCCTTAAAGTAATGTATGGTTTTCCATACACGGAAAATATACGGCTTGTAGTTTTGGAACCCTGAATGCAAGTATAACAGCAGCTCGGATTCAGAATTATTGGGAAATTGCAGGAATTTTTGAAAACCAAATTATACTCTTTCTTCGAGTATAAAATTGGAAGAAGACGTGATTTTCTACAGAATAAGTAAAGGAATAAATATTTTTATGCATTTCTTTTCATGAAATATAAATCGAAAATCATTGGGAAAATTTCATGCTACATAAGTAGTCGTTTTTTGCAGAGTATAGATCTTGCATGCAGTCAGAAATAAGTTCGTTCGAAAGAAGGCACTCTGAGGTAACTGGATCATTATAGAATTATGCTGAATGATGATTAATTTTACAACCCTACCTAAGTAATCTTTTCTAAACGAGAACGCCGTTCCTAATTTTTGTCAGATCAGGAGCTTTTTGATTCTGATTGACGAATGTAAGGGGAATTACGTTAGGTGCCTTCATTGGGTCTGGTAGTAGTGTTAGGAAGGGATGAATTTGTAATTGTGCTTACTTACGCCCTGGAGGTTCACACTCACGGCAGTGGTAGAAGGTATAGATCAGAGAAATCGCACCACTTGCTAGCTATCACTCTTCCCAGAAATGTCCAGCTCTCAGTCAGAGGTAGAATGTGCTGGAGATGTGGCTGTTAGGTTTTCACCGGAAATAGCTTTTTTTAAATCAGAAAGCAAGCTTGTTCCAGCTATCATTCTGTCCTAACTGAGTCAGCACCAGTTTTGCATTTACTAGCAGCTTCTTTGGGCGGCTGCAACATGACCGAGGTCTACAACCGGAAACAGAGTGTCCATGTACGCGCCTTAGACCAGTCATCCCGGCTTTAGCTCTCAGGTTGGTCGGATATGAATAGATGACATGTCCCCCTACCATCTGTAATGTGGGAATAGCGGTACCAGGGCTTTTACGGGAGGGAACTTCCGAAGGGAGATATAAAGGAAGTTGTAGAGCAAGTCAGAAATTCATATGCACGTAACTCACCTGTCTGAATGTAGTAATTTGTTCTTTCATCCAACTCTGCACAGTATGAAAAGCAGCTGGGGTAAGATGTGGTTATGTAGCCGCACCTGGCGCACACAATACTGTTAGGGGTTAGGGATTAGGGTTGGGTTAGAGTTGGAGCTAGGGTTAGGGGTTAGGGCAAATATTTCTCAACGACTCAAAGTGCAACCTCGCATTTCCAATAACTTGTCTTTTGAGTACAACTACTTGACCTCGTCGCCTGTGCGTTCGCCGGCCCCACCTGTTAAAACCCCTTCTATCACCGGCCCTGTATTACAGGCGGCTGGGGTTTGTTTACCACGAGTGCGGCCACACAACAAAATCTGACCGCAGTTGGAAGATAAAGCGCTTCCTCATGAGGAAAATGTTGCATCCCCATTTCCGAAAAAGGTCCAGTTGACTGTTCCGAAAACGGAATGGAGAATGTTCTTTCGATAAGGCTGTCAGGGCTCCACCTGTAAAACCCCCTTTTCTACCATTCCGTATTGGAGGTAATCTTGGCCAAGGTAGTAGGGGGTGTATATATTCATATTTTACACTCGGGTCTCACAGATCTGTCCGAAATGATTACTTAGTGCAAAACAGTGTTCATCGAAATTTCGCTTCATTGAACGCTACGTTCAGCTATCCACAGAACTTGCGTTCATAATACGTACAACTAGACAGAACCCTTATAAATCTTCGTTTAACTTTGAGTAGAATGCTGATTCATTACAGTCCGGATATCAGAAGCCTTTTCCCAGAAAGCTTTTCGACGCAAAAAACATGACACGCAACTGCATTCGGCGTCCCCAGGCTTCCGTGCATACGTAATGGTTAAGTCTTTCTCGTTTTTCCGACGTTTCCATCAGTCATCTGCTCGGAACCAGACATATTTTAGGGTAAATTAAATCTCCGGTCGGAATGTCCTGCTAAAAATCTAGGTACGGTGGGAAAAACTTTCGATTCTCATTATACGTGATAGGAAGTGGCGCAATGTGCATTGAAACCCTAAAACATAAACGGAACTCAATAGACATATTAAATGAGGGGAGAGATTACTTATTTGATGTAGCAGAGTTAACACGCATAAAGCAATTTTGTTCGAACTCGGTTGAGTGTTGATAATTGTGACAGTGGTGTTAGTAGCATCGTCCTTAAAACGAGCTACGTGTAGATGCGCTGGACCAGCACGGAGGCTAGATCGGGACCCGGCAGCCATTGCCGTGAATGCGCACTTCTAACAAATGCTAACGTGATATCACCGACAAAGACAAGGGAGATTGGAATGGTCATTCCTGCCATATAAACCGTCGTCAGCCAGGCATACCCAAACTCCGAAGTGCGGAACACCTGGGGCTCGACCCCGCGACGTGGTAGTTAGAAGTCCAACGCCCTTAGCCGCGAAGCCACGGGCTCATTGTCCTGTCGGTTTCGATCGGGAATGTACAATGATAGAGGGCGCTCGTCGATCGTTCTTACGGAACTCGTCCGTTGGTAGGCTGGTTGGGCTCGAGAGAACCCGTAAGGCACAACGGGACGAGTGAGTTCCTTAAGAACGATTGGTGAGCGCCCCTTTACCAAATGCCAACATTTAGAGTGTGGTCACACGTCCAGGTGCAGGTTCACGCCGTAGCAGTTGGCATCCGAGCCGCCCCTTCTCCTATGGTTGTATAAAATCTTGGTTACTGTACTTTGTGGGTCAGGAGGTGTTGCGCCACGCCTAGACACGGGTTTTCGCCGTGCCAGAAACCCACTCCCTCTCCCGCCTCCGGTCTTCTTGACTCTGCTTTGACACCGGATCCAGGTAGGGAGGGCGGAGAGAGTGCGGTAAATGTATCTCAAGTCCACCATCACTGTAAAAAATATGCACGTCACTTTGCCTGCCTTATCCTGTTGTGGGGCATGCGGTGTACATCATCGGACACGACAGTCGAACTGTCGGCGGTGGTGGTGGTGGTGGTGGTGGTGGTGGTGGTGGTGGTGATGGTGGTGGTGGTGGTGATGGTGGTGGTGGTGGTGATGGCAATAGTAGTAGTAGTGGTAGTAGTAGTAGTAGTGGTAGTAGTAGTAGTAGTAGTAGTAGTAGTAGTAGTAGTAGTAGTAGTAGTAGTAGTAGTAGTAGTAGTAGTAGTAGTAGTAGTAGCAGTAGCAGCAGTTGACCCCTGCCCAAATGCTATTTATGATCACCCGCTCGTGAATTATGAAGCCAGTGTTCTGATGCCTGACTGTACGGGTAAATTAATTTTACCAGTCAAGGCAATATAGAAGGGTAATTTCCCTCCGCCTTTCCCGGGCCGCTCTTTCAGAGCTTTGATTATACTGCGCAGTCGGGCAGGCAAGACAAAAAATTGACTGCCGAGATGAATGCTGGCGCAGACGGCATCACCTATTTCCCAGACGGGGTTTTAAAGGAGCGGACAAGCTAGTCCCGTTACGGGTGCGTGTGTGTGTGTGCGCGCGCTTTCCAAATTACACATCCGCGCTGCGGGTAGGCTACTAATTAAGGAAGTCTGCCTTCTGCAAGTAACGCGCGCGTGAGCCTGCACGACTCAGCGAAGTGTACGCAGGCAGGTGGCAGACTGGAAGGCTGGCGACTGCTAGCACACCATGTTTAGGCCGTCGCAAATAACAAAATTCACCACCGTCCCACAAGGCGGACGCAGCTGGGACTTACGCGTGACTGATTATACTGGAGCAGACTTAGAATAGATCTACTTCACTTCCTACTCCCAAACTAAATCGCTTCGGATGGCAAGACAAAGTCACGAAGAATTGCGTGGACGAAATGACTGGTAAAGCTCGACAGCTGACCCACGCGTACGGCCCACGGTCTAATCCCTAAATCCACGCAAAGGAGGCAAATGGCGTCTCAGGTAGCGCACATATGAGAGGCCCAAATAGAGGAATTTGGAGAAAATAAAGTACAACCTAGCCTGACTCTCTTTTTTATGACAAACTGGCCTGTCTAAGCTTGTCAGTCGACTGGCGCTGGGACTGGGCGCTGTGCCCAACGTGGCGTGTGCCACGCGCATGTGAGGAAATAGTTAAGAACTCGTACAGGCTCATCGTTGTCCAACTAACGCAGTCCATGGGCCCGTGTGATCCCACTCTGGTGTAGGTCAAATAGGGAACTACTCATCCACCGTGCACTGAGTAAAAAAGTCACGCATGGTCTGGGTGAGCAAAGCAGTACGTGCGCATTGCGCACAGCGGTTCGCAAGTAGCAGGCTATAGGAAAAAGAAGAGAATTGGAGTCCTGTGTGCGTCTAGCATAATATGCATGAGTGTAGTGAATATGAAGAAAGATGGCTTATGGCCAGTACTGGCGTACTGACTAGGAAGCATAATCGTATCGGTTTCATATAAAGACGTCTACTACCGGCTCTCTGTGTTGTATGTGGGCAGGATGAGAGAAGTGTTTCAGGACAGAAGAATTTAGGAGGGCATTAACATGGAGCCGATTGAAGAGCGCAGCTTGTAATTGTCAAAGTTCTGTGATGATATGAAAAGATTAGGCTGCAGTAGGTGGGCTAATTCATGAAATGTAAACCGAAATTTCGAAATGCGTTCTCGTTTCGAAAACATTAGTTAAGTAGGGTTGTAAAACTAATCATCATGTAGTAGAATTTTATGATTATCCAGTTATCTCAGGGTGTCGGTTTTCGAATGAACTTATTTCCAACTGCATGCAAGAATTATACTCTGCAAAAAATGACTACTTAAGTAGCATGCAATTTCCTCACTGATTTTCGATGCCCTTGATAATTCAATTGTATTTCATGTAAAACATGCATAAAAGTATTCATTCCTTTACCTATTTGGTGGAAAATCACGTCTTATTCCGATTTTATACTCAAAAGAAGAGTATAATTCGGTTTTAAAAAACTTTTCTAATTCCCGAATAATTTTGAACCCCACCTGCTGTTACACTTGCATTCGGGGATCCAAAACTACAAGCCGTATATTTTCCGTGTACGGAAAACCATGCATTTCTCTATGGCATTAAGACGAGACCATGTCGGGTTCATAAAATTAAGCAGTGAATTTGAGCCATATTATTAATGTTACAAGCCACATTCGTAAATGCAGCTACATGATGTTTTATGAACGGCCATTTCACGGTATTAAAAAATTTCACAATTAGAAACTTTTTAAAAACAGATCTATACTCTTTTTTGACTGTAAAATCGGAATAAGACATGATTTTCTACCAAATGAATATAAGAATGAATATTTTATGCATGTTTTCCATGAAATATAATTAAATTTTTAAGGGCATCGAAAATCAATGAGAAAATTGCATACTACATAAGTAGTCACTTTTTGCAGAGTATAGTGCTTGCATACAGTTAGAAATAAGTTCATTCGAAAGCCGACACCCTGAGGTAACTGGATCATTATAGAATTATACTGCATGATGATCAGTTTTAGAAACCTACTGTACAAATCTTTTCGAAACGAGAACGTATTTCGAAATTTCGGCTGACATTCCATGAGTTAGCCCACGTAATGTACCTTCGAATTTCGTGATTTTTAAATCGTCCCGTTAACTGTTTCTCGTTTTTGCAGTAACTAACCTCAAACCTCTCGACTATCACGGAATATGCTCATTGTCTGACAAGGACTATGCCCCACCGATGCGTTTAACAGGGTACTCGGTGTCTTTCTTTAGACTCATTTGTTAGCCACAACAATAGGCGAATAAGCATATTCCACTCGATTATGACTTGTCTTTCTCATTCTCTGACTGCACAGATTTCAACTGTTAGCAAATAATTTAATGGGCTAGTAGGAGTTGCTCAGTAGTTATCGTTGTGAGCTAAAAAGAAATAAATGTCAGCTTAATCGCACAGCTGACAACTATGGCCAAGGTATTGCATGGCGTAAGTCGAAAGTTGATGGTTTGAGGCTGTTCCACGGCAGAATTTATCCTGATCAGGGGAGTTTCTGGAGAACTGAGGTTTCCAAAGAAAACCTTCCTTAGTGTTTCCGTGTTCAGGAAGCCTATATCAGTTTTAGCTACTTTAACAAATGGCACATTCCATGTAAATCGCACTAAAGAGAAATATGGATATCACAGAAGCAGAAAACTTCTGATGTGCGATGGAATCAAGCTGTCGACGCCTGAAATTCTTGACAACTACTCGATCGGAAGACTTCTCTTAGGCGCGTCAACGAAACGTGGGAGTCTGTGTTGGAAGTTCGTTCACCGATCGGGTTACGGATCATGCTCGTTCCATTGTGCCTTGGGTCTCAGTGTAGAGCCCCTTGTAGGCAGTCGCATATCGACCGGGAATTCATGCTGAAAGGCGTCCCGAAAAAGAGAAGAGACACTGGGATGGTTACTTCTGGCATATTAGCGGTTGTCCGCCGCCAGCATTGTCCAAAATCAGATTTCGCTGCATCTAAGCCTGGAACCTGCGTTCTTTCGTCATCGAACGTTGTTAAGTCCAACGCTGTCCTTTCACTTGCGATCAGGAATTTTAATTTATGATGTAAGTACGCTCGTCGATCGGGTCAAGGAGTATGCTCGTCCCTTTGGGTCTTGGGACCTGAGGTCGAATCCTCGCAGACCGTTACATGGTGACCAGGAAAGGAGCGCCAGCAAAGGCAAGGAAGATTCGGGGGGCGTTTCTGGCTTCTTGCCGGTCGTCAGTCAGCCACATGGTAAAATCATGACCGAGTCTGCCAAAACAAATTTGTCTTTTACATAGCAAAAATCCGCTTTACTTGTGAAATAGAAAACGCTTTTTTAAGTTTCAAACGCGAATTATGCAAATAATGATTTGTTTTTTTTCACTGGTTTCGTACGCCTGTGATATTCACTGAGGAATCTGGTTTATAACCAACCAATTAAGTGGTCATTTCAGTGGGCGGGGTTTTTGTGGGTGGCCCAAAAGCCGTGATTCCAAAAGTCGGCATCACGGCGTAACTGAAATATCTTGGATTATGCTCCATGATAAAACTTATTACAGCCCTACTTAAGTAATCCTTTCTGATCGAAATCGCATTTCGAAATTTTATAAGGGACACCGCTTACTGTAACTGATCTTTCGTGGATTCCTTGTTAAGATCTGTTGGCAAGACTTGGTTTCGCAGTTATATTCAGAGAGATTTTAGGCATGTTATCAACTGTGGAAAGAGCTTCAAGAGTCAGATAGAAGGTCAATTCGAGGGAATATTTTGACCTACAGCACGAACTGTGAACCTTCCATGTTCTTCTCGAGGTTAGGACTAGAGGTATTGCACAAGAAGGACCTTTTTCGACAATAACAAGGAGTACAAGAATCGATATTCCTAAATTATTTATGATCATTGTAAGTCAGCTCAACTCAACCCCAGACCGCGATGGCTCTAGATTCGAACTCGGGCCGCCTGGTTTGAAGTTTTACGTTTGCATTGGACAGTGTACGGACTTTTGGTTTGGCATCAGAGCTCAGGATTGAAATATAACTAGTTGAGGATGACCGAGCTCCAATTAATCCCATCTGACTTCGCATGTTCTGCACATTTTTGCCACTAAGCATTTCGAGTATTTCAAGAATATCCTACATAAACACCCGTGACCTTATCCCTTCTTCTTCAATCGCAATGATTCAGACCAAAGCACTGTATTTAGTGCCGTAATTTTGTACGGAGCCCTTGTGCCTTTATCTGTGACTCTATTTCATCTGGAAGTCAGTCGAAAATAAAGCACTTAACGCTGGAGTGGAATGAACTGGAGGAGATCAGGATGACTCATCTGGTGCTGCTTGCATCTTATTTTCGAAAATCTGCAACAAGATTTTTGTGCGGAGCACAACCCCATAGTGGACCGGTAATTTTGACCCTGATCCCCCGTTGAATCATAGGCGACTTTGTTTCTTCCCTCCGGCGTTGATGTGTACGTGCGCATAAGTCGGGACTTCTTCGGCCTGTTTGT
>CACRXP010000210.1:202014-227587 GCA_902702965.1 Spirometra erinaceieuropaei
TGTTTACGCACAAACAACTTCACATTTGAGCTGCCGTTTTTGAGCTTACCCCGCGGAACAACGGCGGACGACGGTATACGCGACAGTCGACCTGTGATGCTATCAACATCACAACCAATATCATCATTAAAGACAGCCCAAATTGTCCTCAGTGCAATATCGCCTTTCAGATTTGGTTTGCTCTGTCCGGATTTCTTCGTTCCCATTGAAACGGGAACGCTGATGGGCACCGGCCTATAGGCCTTAGTTCCAACAGATCTACTTCAGTGTAGCAGTTAATTTCTGAGGGAATTAAAGAGCAACAATTTCTAAACTGAAGTATCTGCAAGGACGCACACGGAGAGTGCTGCGGGACCCACTGATGAGTCGAACCCCTCACAACTGCGCCATGCAGTGGCAGAATATCGGCGAAACACGCGTGTGTGGGCTTTTGCAAGTACCTGTGCTGCCAGTAGGGTATCCTGCAACCCAGCATATACTTCTAGCTGCCTGTCGGCATTTAATGAATATGACGCGGTTATCCCGCTGTGGCTGATGGACATCGCCCCAAATATTCATAAATCAAATTTCGGCCTACGCCTATTGAACTTAGTCCGTACTAATGTACTCCAGGTTAGCAGTCACTTTCTGAAGAAATTAAAAAGAAACAAAAGAGATCCCCCACCACCACTTCGAGAGTTTGGTTGTCGCAAGCAATGACGTCCACATTGTGCCCCACGGAGTGGACCCTGTACCCGTCGTGCTCCGATGGCGAGGCAACGCCAAAACAAACGGAGGTAGGCTGCGACGCAGTGACTGACAGAGTTGCATTGGCCCGTCTCTGTGGGTCACAAACGGTCTGCCTCCTTCTCACAATGTACCAGTTTTTCGCAGACAGGAGGCTTGGACCTCACGTTAATAGGCATGTCATAAAGATCACGTTCAGGGGGAGTCAGTGAGTCTGACTCCCATTCCTCGAGTCAGTCACCGTACATACACACAGTACTGATCATGAGAACCGGGTTTTTTGGCAGCCTTCCAAGCCACGAATTTTGGCTCATCGTGATAGTTTTAAAGCGCGTTAAATTTATTATAGTGAGGAATGCGTTGAAGCGCCACCGGAATGAATTTCCTATATTTGCTCCACTCTCACTTCACCCCTCCCCCATAAACCAACCAACTGTGCGAGCCGGTCGGTTATCTGGCGCTGTGGCTGGATGCGACCGACTAACAGAGCCATTTTAGCCCGTCAGGCGCCCGGTTGGCCCAAGGAACTGACGTGATGGTTGCATATTTCGTCTGTGCGTCGGGTGTTGTGAGGCGAATTCTTATGTGGTGTATGGATTGGTGGGACGCGGTGTGGCGATGGAGCTTGATTTCCGATGTTTTATTGCAGATAGTCATGAAGGTACATATGGCCGAATATGCCGATTTAATGGCGGAATGTCTTTGGGCGGTGTGGGCAGATAAAGCGGGTGCAACGGGTGTATAGTTAGACATCTGGCATTGACACATCAGTCCTAGTGCCATGGATTCGTGAGTGCCCAGCAAGGCCGATGTGAGCCCCAAATGTGAGGTGGCAGTAAGGATAGGATGGGAATATGGCTAGTAGGCTGGCGTCGTGGCTATGCTATTGGTGGTGATGACGCCGGCGGTGTAATTCGTAGTGCTGGTGCTAGAGGAGTTTGTGAAGGTAAAAGATAGGTTTGTCTTGACGATATTGTGGTGAATTCCGCTGTCAATGACGAGCATTTAGCCAGTTAAACCCAGTACGCAGTACGTGGCGATCTTCAGTTGGATACTCCCAGGTCCCCTGGCTACTTTGTACATGCTTGAGGGATGTGCTTAAGTTGTCCTTCTAGCGAGGCTTATATCTGCTTTGTCTGTGACTACCCCGCAGCTGCGTTGGTGCACAAAAGCCGCTTGGGTAGGCGCTCGTCGTCAATCTTCACGGCGTGCCCGCTCACTTGCAATCTTATCTGCCTTAGTATGGCGTATATACTGAGTAAGACGGTTCTTGTCGGAACCTCAATGTCTGGGATACCTTCCTGCCCCTTCACCTTCAGTACTCTTCGGAGGTAGGTGAGGCGAAAAGGGTTGAGTTTTATTGATTGGCCTTCATAACCAATCCACTTTTCCGTCCCGTACAAGAGCGCTGTCAAGTCAACAACCTTGCACATTCTCAGTATTGTGCTTAGCAAGATGCCATTGTGGTTTCGGATGGCGGGCTCTAGTCGGCCAAAAACTTTCCTGACTTTAAAGATCCGACTTGCGGGTTCGTCATCGACCTTGATGTTCCTTTAAATCCTATTGCCAGGGTGCGCGAATATCTCCACTGCTGTGTGTTGAGTCTCACTGATACCGATACGGGGTTTGGTGTATAAAGCATTTGGAGTTGGTTGGCGCAGAACCAATTTCCTCTTTGTGCTGATGTTAAGGCCGAAGTTTGAGTAACCAGAAGCGAGAAGGTCCACACCACTGGATGTCCTCTTCCACTGTTGAGCTCAACACGCAGTCATCCGCAAGCAGTAGGACATTAACGCTGTATTAGGATATCCTTGAGAATGCTCTGAGGCGACGAGTATTAAACAGGTTTCTGTCGGCTCGGTTGTTGATGTTGATCCCTAGCTTCTCCTCGTCGTAAGCGACCTACTCCATTGTCAGGATTGCTGACGCAGTGTCACTTATTCTCCCTTATAACCGCGCACTACATTCATACAAAGGCGTAATCGTCCACCTGCGAGTCCTCACGACACCTTCCCTGCCTGCAATGTCTTCGGACTCCCGGCAGTTCGACCGTGGATTTCGACGACGTCCACCGTGTGTTCCACAGAAGGGTGAGAACAGGGACAGTTACTCAAGCGTGATTTCTTCTACAGTGATAGCAGACTTGCTTAACATTTACCGCACTATCTTCTCCCCCCCCCTCCCCACATTGGTCCGACGTCAAGACAGAGTCAAGAGGATAGGAGGTGGGAGAGGACATAGGTGGCTGACATAAACACACGCCTGGGCGTCCCATCACACCCCCTCTTCCACAACATACACTAACTAGGATTTTGCACACAACTAGAGAAGACGGAACGGCTCGGATGCCACTGAGTGGGAGTGCCTAGGACACTTACACATCGCACAGACTTACTTGGCCATATGCAACTGCACAACAGTAGCCGGTAAGACGAAAAGGTCTGGTCTACCTGATAGCCCCTAACACTATACATACCCTGCAGTACACTTGGACAATGCATGGACATATTTCAGCAGACGTTCGTACATTTTGGCGTTAAACGTCACTCATGTGACAACCGTGTGATGGTATTTCCCAGAATTTTCATGGCAAACAAAACGTCGGACATAAAGTTGTGCATATCGCGCTCATGTTTTGATGAATTCTGGTAGTTTAGCGTGAATTATCAGTAAGTAGGTGACACGCATAGGCGAAGGATATGAGCCACGTCAGTAATGGTGGCCAATCTTTCCCGAGGTTGACGGACAGTCACATCTGGTGCATGGAAGCAGGAAGATATAATGGGTTTGATTTTTGGGCATTCTTCCTGATGACAATTCAATGCATCTCTCGCTATAAAAAAGTCTGACGTCCTGCACTAAATCCGTGGCTTGGGAAGTCTTCAATTGGAGGGATAATTCGGTACAGCTCAAGGTTGAGTGTCAGGCTACAACGGGTTCTTCTCCATGTGACCACTGCCCCCTTTGGGATTTTCGAGGTTCCCCTGTCTTTTATTGAGACCTGGTTTGAGTGGAGTTAGGGATAAGTTCGCGTGTCACGCGGGAATCGCCTATTGTGAAACGATAATGAACCGTGCCGGTTATAATATTCGAAGGATCGCTACGGATAGTGTGTCAGGGCTGAAGTTCAGCCCAGTTTCAGTTCAAATCTCAACTCCATCTGGCCTTAGATTTGGCTACGGTTGCCTAATGATTGCGAGCAAACAAATAAAAGGTCGATACAGTTTCCACATTCCGTGGATTCGTCTCTATGCTTCTCACTACTGTACGACCTGTGATGGTCGTGCACTAACTACCACTCAAAACGGAACGGCCTGCGAGTCACGCACCCGCCGTAATGCATAGTCAACGTCGACGCTTGAAACTTCAAACCACGATGAATTTCACCTCCCCCCCCCCCATCCACTTCTTTTGATAGGATACCTGGGAGTCTTTTATCAGTTATTGTTGTTCGCCGAAAGAGTTGAACTAAGGACCAGCAGTTCGTTAGGTCCCATTGTCGAACGACCGTCAGACACCCTTCCGTACCTCGGGCACTAGGGCACGCGTTCAAATTGGCGCAATGTTTGGGAATGATCACCGTCATATGGACAAGAAATTTTCGTCCTATTTGGCCGGTCTCTAAGCATTCTACTGGGTTCCTTTTAAGGTGGTGTTCATGCCCCCCATATAGCTAATATACGGATGAGTGAACTAGAGACCGCACATGTGCCTATTTGTTGCTGTTGGAACATTAGATTAGGAAGCGATTCAGGCCAGTTCAACCGTCGCAAATGACGATGTCCACCATGTATCCTGCAGCATGGTGGATGTGCGACTGAATTAGTTTACAATGATAGCAGACTTACATTACCTCTCCCCCACTTGCTCATCCCTCACACACCTGGGACTGATGTCAAGACGGAATGAAGAAAACCGCAGGCAGGAGAGGGCTGACAACCCGTCTACGAGTCTCAACCATGCCTAGTCTGCGCACGCTGGACCAGGGTTTCACACAAAAATCGGACGGCTCGGACTCCAAATGAATGGGAGTGTCATAGAGGCCACATTGAGGAGTCATTGCGGCCTGACTCTCCGTCCTAAGAGGAGGACCAAGCCACCGCGTCAGTCGGCAACCTTCCAAGCCCTGACTTTTAGCGCACGTGATAGTTTAAAAGTCTGTCAGATCGTTTGGAGTGAGGAATATGTGCCGAGTGCCGTGCATCGAAGTCGCCAGGCTTGATATCACTCTATCTTCCCTCTCCCTAGCTCCAGTCCACTGTCCCAGCCGGTGAGTCGTCTGCTGCGCGATTGGGCGTAAGTGGCTGACAGAACTAGACAACTCGTCTGCGAGTGCCACACATGAGCTGGTCCGCTGCGACAGGTTTTGTCACAACAGCTTGGGTAGCGAGGATTTCACATGCGTTAGGGCCCACTGGAGACCACACGGAGAAAGAGCCGTAGAAAATGCTTCCAACTTTGTTGGAAGGTGCCTATTCCGTGTCTGTGGTATGTGGTGCGGGACGAGTTCGTGTGTGATGTATGTGTTGGCGGGGAAGTGTGCTGATGGCCTGCGGTGGAGTGTAGGGGTGCCCACTTAGGGACGACCGTACATGAGTGGTAGATCGCACCACGCAAATGGTAATTGCTCCTCGCGGTCCTTGACTGGCGCAAAACTTTCACACGTGGTTCTTTGAAGCTAGACTCTGTCTGGCAGTCACACCCCGGTAACCGCATCGACCGGCGGGCCAAACCAGATGAGGGTATTTGATGCTAAATCTGTCCCCACGCCCGGTAGTTCTGTACCCTTTCCCGTCCCTCCCCTTCCTTCCCACCCTCCCATCCCACCCCTCCCCTCTCTCTCCTCCTCCCTTCCATTTCCTCCCCCCAAACTTCAAAGGTCCTACGAAGAGGGTGACATGCAATTCCGCAGGCGGTTCAGGCTAACTCGGTTTGCCCTCCAACTAAATCAGGCCGTGATCCATAATGCAGTCTGACAGCCGTCTGCGATTTCTGAGCAGCCCACTTTAGGGATAGCATTTCTTGCCCCTGGCGGGGGGAAGGGCTAGAAAAGGTCCCCCTAAACAAATGCCGAGATGACGTCATCTGAACGCAGACCGTGGCGCGTAGATGGACAAGTCAAGGTCGAAATAATCAAACAAACTACAACCCACCTCCCCATCCATCCGTCCTGGCTTCTAGAGTGAGTCCGCTCACTCTGGTAACCCGCAATGTTCGTTCCTTTTTAGACAGTCCAAGGAGTAACCAGCCGAACGAAGGGCGGCGCTACAAAGTGGACATTGGTGCTCTCAGCCAGACCCGTTTCACCGAACAAGGCCAACTGGAGGAAGTGGATGTCGGCTACACCGTCTTCTGGTGCGGCTGTCCAAAGGTATAGTGACGCGAGGCAGGCGTCTCCAGAAGCACTTAAGGTGGCCTATTATTGCGCGTATTATTGCATATGATCCGAAGTTCTCCTAAAACGGGCCATGCGATAGACGCGCTGGAAAAACGCGCGGCCCAGATCAGGGCTCGACAGGCGTTATTGGGGATGTACACCCACAATAAATGTGACCTGTGGAGAGTGTGGTGGCACGCCTAGGTGCAGGCTCACGCTGCGTCAGACACCGGATCCCAGTTCCGCCTCCGGTGTTCTTGACTTTGCCCTGACACCGGACTCAGGTGCCTAAGGAGAGAGTGCGATAAATGCAGCACAAGCCTACCATCGCTATAACCTAACTCCCGCGCAAGTCACCGTCCGCGCGCCCACCCAGCCGTGGAGCACATCGTTGAACATCGTCGGAATCGGCGATCGAACTGTCGGCTCCGAAGATGTCTGACAAGACCGGTAAGTGCAAAGAATGTCCTTTGAATGTGTGGACAGGATGGGAGGGGTCGTATGATGGCGTTGTGGATCGGGGGCGCTTAAGACTTGCGAGCTTCTTTGCTGGCTTTAGCAGTGGCAATCCGGTTGACTCCAATTACTGTGACTCATAATGGCCTAAGGAACGGTAGGTTTTTCCGTAGACAATTCTGTCAGAATGGTAGAAAACCGAACACGCGAAAGTGATGTTGGTAACGGTAGGATGTAGGATCCCAACGGACTGGCGGTAGCCTGTGGTCCGTGTCACGCGGGAATCGTGGCAGAGGGGGGTTTACGGTTGAGGCAAAACTCTGGACGGAGAGCAGGGGCAATGCAAGGAAACACAGAAAATAATTAAATTCCTGCCGAAAGTCTTACCTTATGCTGTGATATGGCAACGAAATGGAGCGCGATAGTTAAATAAATGGCAACGATCGGCTGAAGGACTCCAAGCATACACGACCAGCCAAAGCTGGTAATAGGGGTTTTACGGGCGGAGCCTATGCATACATGGAAGAACGGCAAAATAAGTATAGATAGTTGTAAATTCCTTTTTATGGCGGAAATATTTAAATGCATTGAAATATAGCAACCGAAATCAAACAGGACAATTAAAAAATAAACATTAAGCGTCTACAACGATCGCCTCTCAACTCTCTGGACTGAGTTCATTGTAGATAATGCACCCGACCGTCCATAACAGACTTTGTACGATGAAGCAGCAAACCGAAATAATCGTGTCGGACTAAAACTCACTTTAATAAGTCTAGTAGATATTTTTTCTACGCCAGAAATGTTATGGACCGTCACCCGATCCTTACCAAAAAAAATTAAGAAAAGGCGATTTTCAAAAATAAACGGAATCTGAATTAACTGGCGCCGTTAAGTTTACATTCAGTCAGGAGATCAAGAAAAGGTGACAGTAAGATTTAGGATCCCATGTTGCTGCCGTATACGAAACGGTCCAACAGACTACCTCAAGTTAGTTGGGGTCTCACACCCCACCGTTGCGGTGACGTTAATCGATCTAACGTGGTTGTAGGACGAAACACGACTCCATGTGAGAATTCCAAGAAAAACGGAATGCCTGTCTACCGTAGTTCAGTGAGGCCAGATCCTTAAACGCCGACCCCACGTGACCTTGAGTAATGTCGACACAGCATAGGACTTTCCTGGATCAATTGGACTTGGGTTCAAAGGCCAGGTTATTTCGATTGAGACTTACGGGTGCATTTCGTTCTCCTTCGTTTTTATCATTAGGACTGATGTTGGCCTTTGAATGGATTGACGCCAGAAGTGGCAAGTCCGGCATACTTTATGAGATACGGTCCCTTCATCTTCCCTATTACGATCGCTAACTTCTCTACCGCTGAAATTCGCGGGCGTACTTATATAGGGGCCATTCTTTAAAACAACGTGAGTGATAGTTTCACTGCCGAAACGGTCTTATGTGAAGGAAACTATAACCACGTCTGCATCAAGATTGACATTGACCACATCGGAGTGAAGTTAATGAATACAAGTGAACCTGGTGGAGAGGCAAACTCATTTCTCCATCTCTTCACTATGAAATATTTCCCAGTCGCATCAGTGGCGACAGGGGGTGGTATTGGGAGCAAACTACTTGTTCGTAGCATACGCAAGGTACGACTATTTGTCGCACCAGTACGCCCACACCGGCACACTGCTAACCTCGGAGTTGGAGAGCATTAGCAGAAGCGAACGTTGTGGGTGGTCTTTCAAGTTATCCTACAAAAAATGTTCCATTTTCACTAGCCTCCGCCCTCAACGCTACACCGCCTCTCGTCTCGCCGCCCTTGTTTGTCCGCCGGTTGGCAATGGAACTGCACGGTCTACTGACCTCGGTCAGCGAGAAAAATGCGTCGTCCTAAGGTAGGAAAAAAAGCGGATACACGCGACGGACGTTCGTGACTGCACCCCCGAAGCACGCCGACTGCGCCGGTGGGCTTCGGCAGACAAAAAGAAGTCATCGTTCCCAGAGGAGGACGCCGTCTTTTCAAAGGTAGCAGAGCAAGGAATCATTCTGGCTTTTCGCAGTTTGGCTGACTCAGCCTTTTCTCCCACTTCACGCCACGTTTAGACGGTTGATGTGAGCACGTTGATTTCATCTAAGGAGGTTGGTCAAGTTGTTGGTGGCTTACCTGTGGGCACCTCCAAATCTTGTCACAATCCCGGACCCGCCGCATTGGAACGTGATTAGTAATTGGTACTCGATAAGGAGCCGATAAAGAAAACAATATGCACTACGGCACTATGGTCCTACGGCGGACTTTGAAATTAAACCAATATTTTTTTCTGTCCTCTATTGACATGGGAATTTTGTTATATGTGCATCTGATGGCCTATCTTACTCATTATATACCGATTTTTTCCTGTCTTTCTGAACTACAATAGTGAGATCATCTGCACGTTATGAAGGAAATAAAATCTGACGTGAATTTTGCAACTCATTCACCGGCGATTCTTCATGCTGTCGACAGTTGCATTTTTGGTCATTAAATATCCCTTGTTGTTGTCTGTTTTACGTACTCATTTTTATCCACTGTGAATGGAGGCCTATTTGCTGAAAACTTTAGAATGATACTCCTAAAATAGAGCGTATCTCTCTCACATGCACTTTCACTTAGCAAAATCTAAGCCGCCTCCCTCTCCTCTTTTTGTGCAAAATTCTGGTCAGTGTACGTTGTGGACCAGGAGGTTTGGTGGTACGTCCAGGTGCGGGTTTTCGTCGCGGCAGCCACCTGCACCCCCTCCTGTCTCTGGTCTTCTTGCATCCGCCTTGATGCTGGATCAAAGTGGGTAAGTAGGAGAAAGGGCGGCGGATACTGCGGAAGTCTACCATCATTTCAATATAACTCACATGCAGGTCACCGTCCCGACTCTTACCCTGATGTTGAACGTTCAGTGTACATTGTCGATCACGACATTCGAACCGTCGTGTGTGTGTGTGGTTGTCTCGACACTCGGTACATCCCATTTGTTTCGTTCCCCCCCTCCCCAAAAAAACAATTTCTACGGAGCGAACGACATGCACCACGGCATGCGGTCAGGCCCAAACGGGTCCTCTTGACACTGCATCAGCTGTGAGCCATTTTGGATTCCGTCAAAAATATAGAGTGCCCCAGTGCCCCTATTCGCAGACGCATGGCTTTCTCCCTCACAGAGAAGGGGGCAGTACGTGAATCAAAGTTGTGGTCCATGCCGTCAATAGAGTCGACCATTACCGTTTAACGTGATGCACGTAATCTTTTTAACGTTCTGTTGTCCTTCCCGGAATGGCCTGTTCACTAGCAGCCTACAATTCGTGCTTTTTTAGACGACTCGCCTGCAAATAGAGAAAGTAGAGGACAGCTCTGTTGGCCCGTAAACTTGATTCGTCGCTGGGATGAACTGGACGCCACAGACAGGAAAATCGATTACCATTGTCGGTACATCCCATGTTACCTGGGATCGGCAGCTGTAAGAACAATGGAGTCCTTCTACTATAGGCCTACATAGACCACATCCCCATCCAGAGCTGGAACAACATTATGTGCTACTGACCAACGCAGTGAGTGGTGCCAAAAGCTGGACGGACCACTGTCTTACCTTCCCAAAGATGAAGCTGCAACTTCGACCCCCAGGCGCCCGCCGGGGAGGAAGACATCAGACAATACTAAATACGGTTGGACGCAGACTGAATTTTGCTAACCGCATGAACAACAAGCTGAAACTAATGCAAGCCCTGGCAATGAATGAGAGTGCTGACGTCGAACTCCAGTTCAAAAATCTGTGGAATACAATTTGTGCAACTGTGGGGTTCCTATTCTCAGCACTGTCAAGAAGGTATTTGCCGACTGTTACTCCATAATCCGAACTTATACCTGGGGTAGAGTCCCCCTCCGGAAACACCAGTAAATCATAAAGATGATGTTCACGGCCCGCTCTTAGCAAGAGAATTTTTAAAATGAGAATCGGGATTACAATCGTCTTTGTGATCTGAGAAAACCAACGCGGTGGATCGTGGTGATATTTTAAAAAAAGTGTATTTGAGTTCATATGTCCGGAACGATTTACGTAGATGGTTAAACAACCGCACGACGGCATGACAGGACGGATGACGTATAACGGACCCACATGGGGGACCCTCAAGGTGACAAACGGTTTGGAGCAGGGATGCATACTAACTCTTGCCCCCTTTAGCCTCGTGTCCTACGAAAACAAATGGACGCCTGTCGAATAACTTGAGCAGGCATGGACATAAACTGCTGAACCAGTGGAAAATTACCCAAGATTCGACATATGCAGACTGGGAAAAGCATAGAGGTGAGGGAATCACGATGTTCACACGGGACGGCATAAACTACGTCACGGGTGAGTCCTCGCCAAGAGGGAACACTGGCTTCGAAATTCTTTGTGAAATTATCAAATCAACCGGACCTCCATATTGCCCTGGTATACAGACCACCAGGACAGCGGAAGGGCACATACGATGCACTCGTCGTATAGTTAAAGATCAACCGTAGCAAACACGTAATACTACTTGGAGATTTTAACTCTCCAGACATCGACTGGAAATCGATACCCTACACTGGATCGAAAAATTCATTCGAACAGAAGCTACTTCAGTTGATCACTGACGAATTCTTCACTCAAAATGTTACCATAACCGCCCGATTCCGAAGTGGACAGCGGTCAAGCTGTTTGGATCTGATCATTACCAGGGATGAAAACTGTATCCTTGGATTGACTTCTAATGCGCCCGTGGACCGAAGCAAACATGGCGTTCCTGTTTAGGCGTACTGTCACTTTTCTGTACCCGAAATTCGAACAGTAGAAGAGAGGAATGTGTGGAAAGGGGATTATTCCAAAGACAGACTAGAACCCTGCACATATATCTGGCCAAACGCCGCCTGGGTTTTCCTTAAGAACTTGGTAAGGTACTTGGTGGGAAGCTGTTACCCGCTTAAAAGGAGATCATGCGTCTCCCGACTGGGGTGGATGACATCAGAAATAAAAAGAAATCTCAAGGAGAAAAGGACACGCGGAAGAGATAGGCGGGAACGTTGTGACTGAACCTCACCAAATCACTTGGTCCGGACCGAATACCCGCATACCCACTCCAACAACCTACCACTGAACTGTGAGAGCCCCTATTTATTGCACTTCCGAAGTTTTTGAAGAAGCTTAACTCCCCGAAGAATGGAGAAAGCACTCATCACCTCGGTATATAAAAACTGATCGCACCTAGGCTCCAAAAACTGCCGTCCAGCCAGTTTAACATGCATTTCATGTAAAATCATGGGTGGGGCTCGGGAACGCTGTCTTTCTTTGTCGATAAATTATTAATTTCGTACTGGTAGTGATTTTAGTAGGTGGTCAACATCTATAACTTACGCACTATTCTTGATTTTATTAGACGTAGAGCTACTTGCGGATACCTTTAATTTGAGGTTCTTCGCGGGCTGTTGCAATTACGATTCACAATTACGTCTGGTTTCGGGTTTTACGGTTAGGATTTAGGGTTCAAGGTTAGGGTTAGGAGTTAGGGCAAGGGTTTAGGGTCAGGGTCCGGGTTTAGGGACGGGGTTTGGGGTTTACTGTTAGTGTTTGTGGTTAGAGAGTCATTCGGGACCCACTTCCTACAACTTCCATTTACGGCTTACATCTGATTAGTCACATTCGTGGGCGGTTCAGTTCCAATGACTCTAACTGTTCAATCACCTTTGCTCCTCCTGGAATTGGTTTTACTGGTTAACTGCGATAGATCTTTGTATTCCGTGCTGCTTATGCCGGGAGTTAATGCACACTGAAACAAACTTACATATTTACCCATAATGCCTGCGTCTTTCCGTCAGTTTTCGCACATTCTTCACTGTTTTTCCAGAGCACCACTCGTAAAGCCCCTTTTACCAAAGTTCCCATATTTGGCGAGCCTGTGTTTTCCCTTTTTCCAGCGGGGCTGCAATTCCGAGCCTTGCCAAATCCTGGGGAGAATTATTAAAAGACAGTTGATAAAGTATTTGAAAGAAAACAGTTTATTGTGATTCCGAACAAGGCCTTCGTGTAGGATGCTACTGCCTCCCTAGTATTCCTTATTCGCGTGAGAAGTTGATAAAGGTTGCAGAAGGGAAAAATCTAGTGGATGCTCTAATTTTAACTCCGATAGCGCACAGCACCGACTTCACTTACGAAAGATTTGAGATTCAAATGGATCGAAAAATCTTCGTTCTCTCGAGTACAGAGAATAGTTGTTAGAAATTTTGTCGAAATAGGTAAAAATTGAAAGTGGGTACCCCCGAAAGTTCTGTTTTAGATTGCTATGTCTGCCTGAGCTACGCGCATGAGTGCAGAAATGAAGTGAATTATGAAGTTTTCGTGTTCGTCGACGATAAGAAGTACGGTCTAAAGTTAACTGTGCTTGGCGCCACGAAAAGTTGCAAACGGGAATCGTTTTAGTGAGTGCTCGGTCAAACGTGTGAATTCTAAAGTCTGGTCCATTCATATGCTTGGTCCTACGCCTTAGCACCGGCCATGAAGTATCTCCATAACATCAGTATTTTACCAACAGCATCGTATTAAATTATCTAAGAACGCACGAAGACCTGTTCGTGGTAACTACCGCAACTGTGAGTCCGTCAGAACACTGTGGTCCAGAAGGAAAGTAGTACCTTGCACCGGACCAGAAGTACGCTAAAAACATTTCTTTCTTGACAATTAAGAAAAATCCTCCTTGTCTTCGTGAGATCTAACTTCACTTACAGAATACTAGGCCGTACCACCTCCGTTTTTACGAAGGCAACAATTCTTACAATGGGGGATCCGATAGTCAGGCTGCTCAAGTGTTACCCATAAATTTTGGCCAGTTCATTATAACGCCTGCACAATATACGTCCTCACATTTAGGTCGGGAAGATTAGTGAACAGCATTTTAAAAGAAATTTTCCTAGGAGACTAAAAGAATGTTTGATTTTTGATTTTTTAGATAAATCCCCGCAAATGCATGCTTGTTCTTTTCGAACTCTTGGTTGAAATACTTCTTTTTTTAAATTTTTGCCATTTTATGCCTTCTGATTATTCTTTGCACTCTTCGGTTAGCACTTTGTGAAGTTTCCCCCTCCTTTGTGGTACACATATTTACACCATTAAATTCTCGCTGAAATTCAGCCATCAGATCTGCCTGAAGTTTTAGACAAGTGCAACTTACTTCGGGACAGTATGAGAGCAAACGTCATCGGTCGTCAAAAGCCCACGACCCCTGAACTTAAGCGCTGCTTAAGTGAATCTACTTCAGAAAGCATTAGCGGTCATCCGCAACCCGTTGTCATTGCTGCGCAACTCTATGTGCCTACGTTATACGGCTGTAATAATTTTGGTCCGAAAGTTGGTCCTGTTTTCTCTATCCACGGCAGTTGTTTGAGAGGAACCTTCCTGATGTTCGCTCTCAAAACTTTAAACATCTTGACACTCTCGCTCATTTGGTTGCAAGTGAAACATTTGCTAAACTCCTGTCGTACAATTTTAAAATCCGACCTGATGATATCCGTCACTCCGCTCTCCCACTAAAGCCAACTCCAAACGTCTTCTTCTGCTTCTAGGTTACAAGCGACTGCATCTGTCGTTTCCAATTCTCTTGTTAGCCTCCTGTAGTGTCCGTGACCTCATCTTAGTAGCCCAGACCGATAAATTCGCCATTTCAACGTAGTTCTCCATGTTTTCCAGTTAAATAAGTTGAAACATGCCGTAAAAACATGATCCAAAAACTGGATCCAACCTTGTCTCAAACGAAAGACATTTTAATTCCATTTAGTGGTTTACTGTATTCTTTCAGACCTACCAGGTCTTTGCAACTAAACTCGTCCACAAATCCACTATGTCCAATTATGCCTCCAGTTAGTTCTGTGTTCAGCATGCCGGGTGCCAACTAAAGACCTATTATTTTTTCTGTAAAGAGTTCTTGCCTGAATCATCGCAGCTTCTTGTACCTCAATCTACATTTAGGCTTCTCACTACTTAAGGTCTGTCATTCTTGCAATTCCAATCCTGGTTTCCCACCACTCCATTTTTATAGCTGCCTATCCTCCCCCACTATCTCCTCCTCTTCCATGTCAACTGGCAACTAACTTAACCCTGTTTAAACTCCCTCAATATGCCGATATTGGAAAACTGTATCACCACATCTTTCAGGCCTCTCCCTTAACTTTTATTGCTGACTCCCATATAGCAATTCTTCTAGAACCGTTTGTACTTAAGCCCCAACTAACAATAGTTTGCAGCTTACAATTTTTGTTAACATGACGCCCACTATGGACACAGTGGTCAGAGAACATTAAATATTGTAGTATTAAATGTCACGTGTGTTATATATGAGATGACCCAACGTTGGACCGTTGATTTCGAGATGATGTCCGAAATTATTTGGATAATCAAATCTTAGACGTATCCTTTAATTTCCGACTCTTCCCTTTTCATAGATAATTATGGTTTCCACCGTCAAAACTGCTTAAAGAGACGTGGGGATATTTGGCTTCTCTGGATTAGATGTTCATCAAAGCCTTTCCTGGAAACTCTGCTTCACAGTCTAAAAGCCCCCAACCTCCCCCAGCTGGTGATAATGCACGTATCAGCGAAGGTTCTGGATCAGTTTGAGAATTTGCCTTTGATATAAAAATAGTCGCTGGAGATTTTAACTTTAATGAGATAGATTGGCCTTCAAAATTTTGCCCGCTAGATTCCAGTCTTTTCAAGATATTATCATTTTTTTAAATTGATCTCAGATTGTTAACTATCTAACCGGGGATAATCGTACCCTAGATCTTATCTTTGCACACGACGTTGCTCACCTTTTCATTGCTTTCAAACAGGGCCTTTTCGATAGCGACCGCCTATTAATTAAATCCTACCTTTTGTTTACAGTTTTCAAAAGACCAGCATAAGTCAAACGCGTCTCCATATTGATTTCTTAGGCAACGACTTAAAAAATTACTTTTTTTAGATCATTGGACCGACACGGCTTTCCCTCCTGTATTGGTGCAAAAGATCTTGGTGACGTTGCGTCGGTTGTTTCCAGAACGTCTTAGAGTTTATGCCTCGTAGATGTCTTAAGTCTAACTCTTGTGATTCCATCGTTTCCCACTTTTTTTCTAACAATGTAAAGAGTTAGGAAGATAGCTGCACAACTTGTCAATTAGTTTTTTATCCGCCCATTTACGAAAATCACCGAAATGTTCTACTTGGCCTCGAAAGTGCATGGGGCGCACGACGGGCAGCGAGAATCGCATGCACTCAACACTCCGAACCCTGCCAAATCTGTCGATAAAAACCTTCGTCTCCTGTCCTCCCCTAAGAGTGACAAAAAAATTCACCCCTGCTGAATGACAGCAGAAACTTCCTCATCAATGACATTGATGAGAGGGATTTGTCAGGTGCCCTCTTTGCAAAACACCCCGCAACTGATTTGAAACTAATTCCTTCTTTCCATCCGCCTTCAGGAAAAATTACCCATACAATGGGTGTTTCATCGGGCCTTATTCAAAAAAGCATAAGTCGTTTGAAAAACTCACACTGCTCGGCAACAGACGGTATCCCAAATTCGACTATGAAACAGGCATCCGACATCCGCAGACTACTAAGTCATTAATTCGCAGTCTACATTTCGGGTAGATTCGTCCCGGGAACCAGGAGAACCTCAATTATCCTTTCAGTTTTTTTAGTCTGGATCTCGATCTGATGTTTATGCTTGTCAGGGTGCGTATAAAACTCTGCCTCTAGCAAAACGCCTTGAAAAGATAATTTTTTAAAAATAATCCTCGATTTATGCCTATACACACAAATTCAGAGCTCAACTGAGCACGGATTGTCAGCTGGAAGGCCCTGCAAATCTCGCCAATTAACCTTTCTTAATCTAACCACTTCACTTTGTAATAAACAGCAGTCAGCGATAGTTACTTACGTTGATCCTAAAGCCAACCGTAGCTAGAAAGTCATGGTTGCTAATGGCTACTAGACGCCTCACTCGATCATGAGTGCTGTTCCTCAGAGCACGTTTCTGCGTCCACTACTTTGTTTCATTACATTAACGATGCTTTGGAAGAAATCAGAAATTCTAACACTTTAATTTATGCCGATGACCTACGCTGTCTATATTTACATTTTACGGACACCGCAAATGTTCGCGTCAAAAAATTAGCTCTGGTCTATTATGCTCGTGGAAATGGGATTCAACTTGGCAATTGAAGTTCGCTTTGTCCATGTGTAGTCTCACGTACTTTGTCACTACGAATATTCCTGGCCCCGTAATCTTTTAAAAAAGCCCATCTCAAAATGTTACAGGATAAAGGGCCTAGGCCTAAGTTATGCAAGCAGCCTTTGTCCCCCTCATGCAGACCACATTTCTGCGAGGACTGCTCAGATATTGGGGTTTACTTCACATCGTTTTTTCCTTCCGGAAATGAAGATAAGGCTTTACTGCATGTTTGCTCCTGTCATTCTTGAATAATAACGTCCCCTCTTTAGTCAGATAAATGCACGTGACCGTTTTATTGTCTGAAATGTTTACACAGTCTTTAGTCGTAGATACAACTCTTGAGCTAGATCCGCCATTGCCCATATTGAGAAATGCCAATTAGTTAGCATCAAGTTTTAATGGGCTGTAAGACTGGAAGCTGGGCTTTTCTTTCTGTTTTCCATTAATTCTAGCTGTAATCATCTGCCTATTGACCACCTCATTCCAACAGATCGATCTTATGTCACGTGTAATTCCTTCATGGCGATTCTGACGTCTTTCCGTTCTACGTATGAACGACTAGTATTTTTTAGATTCCTAAATGTATACCCACCACTTTGTCCCTAACAGAGCACGTTCGAATTATCTAAGAATCGGTAGTATTTAGAGGCGTGGACAAAAAGCGGTTAAAACCATATTTAATAAATTAGGTTATTAACCCTGGAAAGAACTCTCAATTATCCGCTCCTTTTCTCAACTTGTTATCTTATGAAGCGTCACAACGAGCATAAATATCCATCTACTGTGCAAAACGTGCACATCTTTCTTATACGATAACGAAATTCATCGCAAGTCGTGGACATATAGTATTAAAAACTTACTCTTACGTGTTTGTTTGCGGAAGCCACTTTTGTTTATCATGTGTTTTTGCAAACAAAAATGGGTATATTTCCCACCGACTTAATTGTGTCTCTTGATATTCAGCTAATTTGCCATAAATTACACTGCTAAACCGCACCCACTACATCTTAGTACCCAAGTCACAACCGGACATTTGGCGTTCTCTATCTTGATTATCTGGTCATATTATTCACATTTGCTGTTTCTTTTTCCCTGCCTTTTCGCCAATCATTCCGGGATCGTTATCTCTTCAGATATTTGAGATGTTGTTGAATACTCTGGATGTTTGACAATTTTTTGATTTCCAGAGAATCCTTGCTTTTTTCAAAAGAACGCAGAACGGGATTTACAGCCCTTTGATCCCTGAACACATCATACATTGAACTTTGTAACCTTCATGCAAGACTCGATATGGAGTGCGGTTTGTAGACGGATCCACGATAAGTGTGACTTGCGCATGCATTCGTCCTCGCGGATACTCCGTCCTTTCCATGCACTCGGTCTTGTTTCTTCGGGAGTCCCGTTTGTTATTAAATACAAACCCAGGAACAAAGAGTTTAATGTAGTCGTCCCATCTGGAGAGCGTTTCAATGTTTATCGGGTAAGACCGTTTGCACTTTAAAAGGTCGTTTGACACATTTACAAGAGTGTAAAAATTTCGCATCTAGGCGAACGTATTTATTAGGTTTTGAGCGCGTTCTGTACACATTCTTAGTGTATGTCTTATCTTTCAAAATGTTCTAGTGCCTAAATGCAATCAAACCTTATGGTGGAGGGCTTTCTTAACTGTAGACTGCAGTTCAGTAAGTGCCCATGGGCATTACTGCGGTAATGCCTGTTTGCATGACAAAGGACAACAACAGTTGGTCCGCCCCTGTGTTTACAGGTGTTACAATCTTAGTACTACTTTGGTTAGACTAAAGTGATATTCGGCCATTTACCTTAATTGTGGGACATATAGGACAGTTCAGTTTTGTCAATGGAGCTCTGGGTTTAGAGTCCATTCAGACTACTGCCACTAAAAACCATTCAGCAATTCCTACATTGGTGTTCCCAATCTTTGTCGACGACGCCTCACTATAAGTATCTACTCACTTTGTCGCCTGTACTAGTTGGGGGAAAGAGCTGCCCTTCTGGTACTAGCGCGATACAATATTCAGTCAGACAGCCAATTTTGTGTGAAACATTTTCCTTCTGAGTCACATCATATTGAAAATATGGCTTTGGCCTCCCTTGGAAATAACTAAACAGACGACTAATGAGCCGCTCGATGAGGCTTTTATGAGCTATAGCGCAACTCCTCCTAGGTTGGTTTTGTAATACGTCCCTTCCTTAGGGTTTTAGAATCCGTTCCGCTGTCGCTTGTAACGCGCAGTCTCGAGTTTTCTCTGTTCCTTATATCTTTTCCCCTTTCAGTTACCTAACCTCCGACTTGTTGGAATCAGTAAGCATCTTTTTCGCTCAGAATCCAACTTTATGCAGGTGACAGCTTGCCATCAGACATCCGCGCCTTTACTTCGGACCGATTCTTAATCTATGCAGCCGCGGACAATATAGTCTATGCTTTCCGTGGTCTTAGACACGTGGACTTCTGTCTTGAGGGACACAAAAGTCCGATTGTTGACATTTTGGCCTTCTCAGACGACTTCCTTGCCTCTTATGATGAATCGGGCACCCTCATTGTGTGGAATTTGCAAACGCGCAGTAAGTGGTCTTATCTTTTATCTGACTTTATTTCTTAGCACAAATTAAGCGAGAGGAATTCCCCATCGACACCTTCGTTGTCTCCGCAATGCTTCACCCTTCCTCCTTCAAGAACAAGCTCCTACTTGGTAGCCTTCAGGGTCCATTAAGGCTATGGAATTTTGCCACTGGGAGGTCGATCTATTGGTTTAAAGGATTTGACGCCGCAGTATCTTGTCTGACTCAGTCTCCAGCCAAGGATGTATGCGCTATCGGTCTGAACGATGGACGCATAATTCTGCACAACTTGCGATATGATGTGTCACTGGTCGCTGTCGTCCAGGATGGCGGGGCCATTACCTCCATTGAGTTTCGTTCAGGTAATGCTTGGAGCCGCATTATTTTCTATTACCGTTTTCACCATTTGAAAGTTTGCATTTTTCTACTAAGGCAATAGATGTTCACATACTAATCCATTCGGTACGCGTCTTAAACGAACGCAGCAGAGACATAGTGCACGTTTTACACTGATTTTTCTAAGTCGTGTTGTCTTTTTCCATAAACGATAAAGCGGCTAGTGCTTATTTGTATTTATTTTGCTAATATATTTGATGGGACGCGGTTTTTTATGTGAATATTGGAGTCATCACATTATCAAGAACTAAAGCTATCGACAGCATACCTGTATCATTCTAAGCTTCAAACTTTTGTCAAGTCCATTGTCACAGGTAACAGGAAAATATCAAAGAAACTGATTATGTGCACAAAGCGGTAAGTGAGGACCGCCTCCTGCGTCGACGAATAGTGATATGGAGCTTTATAATGAGTAGGCCAGCGCCCAGTTGCCCTACTCGACCGGGTGTTGGTTGATATATCCGCCGACGCAACCGTTTGCGAACTGAAGTGTCTCATACAGGCTTGTCCCAACCTGTCCTGATTAGTTTTATTGGCGCAAAGTTGCATGTCCATGCCTAAGTAGTCTTCTTTGCGCATATCTCGACTGAATATTGTGGGCACTGGGCGATGTGCGGTACTAGTATGCAAGACTTGCCCTTTTCATAATCTCCGGTAACTGTTTGCCTCTAACGTGTCATGCATATTAGGTGATGGTTACTACTGAGTAGCTGTTCCTCCTAAGTGAATCTCGAGGATACCAGACCTCGTCTGCCGTCCGAGACGGTCGAACGAAAAGTACGTGTAGCACTTGTTTTGACACTTTGAACAACGACTGACTCCGTTTTCGTTTTCTGAAATCAACAGCGTTCACTCTGCTTTGCAGCATTCAACCTTTTAGAGGCCTAGAGGTCCACCACGGCCGCTTTGCACCCATTCCAATGGCTTTGCCGTACTCCGAGAATAGGTACTAGTCGGAAGCCCGGACGTGTTTGGCGAATGGTGTTGCCGCACCACATAACTTTGTGGAGTTCGGTCACTGTTTGTCTCAGGCATGTGAGCTCTAGATGTAAATGCTAAATTAATGATTGAGTAAATTATTGGGGAATGACAGCGTTGCGTGTGCGGAACACGACTTTATTGTTAGCCACAAAATTTCATTGAGATTGAGTCGACAAGTGAACTTTTTCAGGGTAAGCGCGTAATGCTCACTCTAGTAGTACTGCTAGTTGTTTGGGTGTGTCTAACAGGGGCTCCATAATAATTGCAGCATAGGTGGTAGTTACAATTCTTACATGCGCTTCGTCAGTGTTTATGCTTCTGCCTGACGCAGATGCGAGAGATTCGGTGCAAAAAGCATCTATTTGGGTGCCTGAGGTCACGAACAGGGAAAGTCACCCAAGCAGACGACACCAGCGATACGCTGGTAAAGATGGTGGAAAGCCGAGGCAACTGCTGTTTCTGCCTCATAGGCATCCATTCGGCCAACTATACTCCTTACCAACACACTATCGGAGGCTAATATAAACGCCATCCACTTCAATATGTTTCTCTGTCAGTTTACCATTGTTAGTACCTACGTGTTCGCCGCGTGACCTAGTTGATCGTCAGCGTGATTCTTACCACATTATTTGAAGGTTGTTGGCCACGGAAGCCAAAATAGCCGGTGCTCGTTTATGTTGGCCATAATGAACACTCCACCAACCCCGATAACGGTCGGCAGATAGCGAGACGCTGGTAAATTTTCATTCGGCGGTGTTGGTGACCCATCAGCTCGACTTGTCCCTCGACCACTCGGCGGAGTGCACATAATTGTATTTTCGGCTATATATACTGACTGCTTGAATAGAGGCAGGAGTGGCATTTGCATTAGTCTCCCTTTTCTTGGGATTATCTTTGTCTGACTCGACTTAAAAAGTTATGTCTCACAGTCAACTTCCACCACGTTTATTAATTGCTAACGAAATTAATGACTTCATTCCAAGCTGGGCTACACACTATTGCCCACATAGAGAACTCTAGGTGACCTGCAAGTGAGCCGCACCTCTTGGACTTGCCTCATATGACAGAAAATCGACGAAACACGTTGAGGCTTGTGCATAGTGATTGTCATGCCTAAAGTTAAGCTATTTCTACGTGTGCGATATGTACATGCCACTTTCTTTCAGGACACTTCTGAATAGAATTTTTAGTCCAAAATATCAAGCATCGTGTTTCAAAATCAAATAAGGTTAATCACACACGTTTTTGCGTCAGGGCCCAGTTTATTAAAACGAACCTAACTGCCGTATTTTCACACTGGAGGTCTCAACAGCGGCGACGACAATCTTTTTTCCACCTTGCGGACTGGGTACGCGCTTCTTGGGACTTGTCCCTTGGTTTATTTGTCCTGCCCTTATGTGTTTACACCCCTTTTCATACTCTGACAGTCACCGCTGGTCTCTCCGCGTCCGAGGCCCTTCAGGCTGCGGGTATCCAACCAATGGTTGAGGCCGAGGCAGACATCTTCCTCCTTGCGGGCTCCGCCTCTGGTAGCCTGGTGTCTTGGAAGTTGGAGAGCGACAGCACCTGTCGCGCTGTCAACCAGACAGAAGAGTTGCATCTGGCCCGTGTCGTGAGCCTTTTCTGCATTCCTACCGGCGCAGCGGCCGGTGCAGTGGTCAGCTGTGGGGCCGACAATAATCTCAAGGTAAGAACGAAAATGCAACTGATTTATTGTGTCCTTGTGTACAACAGCTAGATGTTCACCAGTCTGGTTTCCTTTTTTTGTCCATACTCTCTACAATGACCTCTGTCTGCATTAGCGTCTAGCTGACCGCGAGCGAGTTCAAAATGCGCCCAACAGTGGTTGCAAACGCCAATTTAAAGTTCCTCGGATTTATATGCGACTTCTCTCTACGAAGAGGAGTAGACAAAAGCCTCGCAACAACCAAAGTAGGGGATACTTTTTGAGCGTCACAGGCAGTGGAGGTGGGAAAGTAAAGGTACTAGGAGATTTATTCTGCATAAGGTGACTGACTTGTGGTCTCGGCACGTGTGTGCTCGAAATTATAAGGTGTGCGTATTCGTGTGTTGAGTCGTCAGGTCGTGTGACATTATCACCATCGAAAAATGGGTTAACAGCTTAATTCATTCTTGGGCGTCTGTGATTGTATGACCTGCCCAACTGCTTTCGTAATACTCGTTCGATGTAGTGGGCCGGTGTGCATGGCTGACCGTGCCCGTTTGGGAATTATCGACGTTCGTACAGGGACCCACAACTCTCTCCAAACCTCGAAGGCAGCAATAGGCTAGACGCTGCAATAAGCGATGAAACGACTAGGCTACTATTCGTGTGAGCCTTGCGACGTTCGCTGATTATGAAAGGAAAAGGACGACGCGGTCCCACGTTGTACATATTGTGGAGGTGCAGGTAGAACAGCAGAGCAGTGGCGTATTCGGCCATCGTCGGTGTGCCGAGGAATTTGGACAAGGAAGGAATCAATCCAGCACAGTGCATCCCGGCGAACGTCGGCCCAGCCGGAGCCATCAGGGAGGACTTTCTGCATCATCCGGTTTCAAAGGCGTCATACAATAATAAGCAGTGCGTGACCTATCTCATGAAATGTTGGCAGAAATTCTGAAATGCGTTTTCGTTTAGGAAGGATTACTTGGTCGCGGTTGTGATACTGCTTATCTTAAGGCATACTCTTATAACATTTTGGACTTGGCAGGATGTCGGCTTTTAAATGCATTTCTTTTCAATCTCCTGTAGAAAGCGTGCTCGGTAAAAAATGACTACTTAAGTAGCATGCATTTTTCCCATTGATTTTCGATGGTCTTGGAAATTCTAATATATTTTATAGAAACCACAAACAAAAATATGCTTTCGTTTAGTCAATCAATAGAGAATCACGTCTTTATATTTGATACTTAAGGAAGGAGTATAATTAGGTTTTGAAAAAGTTTTATAATTACCGAAAAATTTGGAGCCTTATCATTCGTTGCACTAGCGCTTAGTGATTACACTCTACAAGGTGCATGCGTTCCGCGTAAAGAAAATCCCATATTTTTCTGTTATTAAAGATATATTATACAGGGTCCATAAAATTTTGCAATGGATGCGGACCATGTTGTACATTTCATGAGGAGCAGTGGTAAACGGCCAGGTACGATGCAATGTGAATGGACCTTTCGCGGTCTTAAAAAGTCTCATAATTAGAAACTTTTTAAAACCTAATTATACTCCTTCCTTAAGTATAAAATATAAAGAAGACGTGATTCTTTATTGATTGACTAAACGAAAGCATATTTTTGTTTGTGGTTTCTATAAAATATATTTGAATTTCCAAGACCATCGAAAATCAATGGGGAAAATGCATGCTACGTAAGTAGTTATTTTTTACCGAGCACGCTTTCTACAGGAGATTGAAAAGAAGTACATTTAAAAGCCGACATCCTGCCGAGTCCAAAATGTTATAAGAGTATGCCTTAAGATAATCAGTATTACAACCGCGACCAAGTAATCCTTCCTAATCGAAAACGCATTTCAGAATTTCAGCCAACATTTCATGAGATAGGTCACGCATGTAATGGCGTCTCGCCTGCGTGCGGACGCCGACGGCTCAGTTAAAATACGCTGCCGCGAATTCAGTCAAGTACTTTGGGGAGTGAACTACGGTTTGCTGTCAGTACGGGTAACACCGCTCAATAATGCCGTCGTGTCTCATTTGCGGCCCTTTTGTGTCGACCTCATCTATCCTTCCCATGAACTGGGTCAAAGGCTTCTTGCGCCAGCTCCAATTTCGTTTATTTGTCTTACTCTCTTTAGGTTTCCTACTTTGACAGGCCGGACGGTGGTCTGAGGACGGCGCACGTTCGCGGTGGCCACTTCCTACCGCCCAATCAAATTGCCTTCTGGACGGGCGGGTCAGCTGGGGGGAATCTTCTCGTCAGCGCGGGCTCTGACAGCCAGCTGCGGTTAGTCGCGTTGAATCTGTTATTTGCAAGTCCTTTTTGTTTGGTCAGTCTACTGTTTTGCGTACTACATTAGGGAACGTGACGCTTGGCCCAAACGACTGCGCCCAAGCCAGCTTCATTCCATAGTTGGTAATCTTCCTCATCAATATCTGATCATTGTATCGTTTCCTCCGAAACCCTCTGTCCAGTCTATGTAGGTATCTAACGTCCGAATTCAAAGCCACAAATAACGACTAAGCCAACTCAATCCGTGGGCTCTCGACCTGTGTCGAATCGTCAGGTATTGGGTCATAGTTATGGCGAAGAAGAAGTATAACATGCTACTCACACATGTGTTTTGAACTCTGAGGAGAACCACGTGTCTCTTCGCGGTGACAGGCAGCGAAGTCGCAAAATACATGCGTTGCCTTGAAGTCATTGGGCCACATTAGAGTGTTTGAAACGGGTTTTAGGTTCAGCCCAAGACAATGTAACCGTTCTAGTTGGGTATTACGGATTTCGACAAAGTTCTCATGTTAGGCTTAAACTTGCAGTATGACAGTATGTCAACAGCTTCGCGGATGCGCATCTCTAGTCGTTCTCCCATTAGGACCTGCTGGGCCCGGTGAGAACGAAATTAGACGCAGCGCAAGTCTGCCTCAACTTACGACCAAATCACTACTGCATCCTTCTAGGAGTGTTTTAGACCTCCTCCCAAAGTAAGCGTAGAGTTCCCTAGTTGTTTTAACTCGGGTTATGAATCCTCCACGCATAATCTAGGTAGCTAAACGTTCAGTTCGTTGTGTTCACCTCTAGAATCTTCTCCACCTTCAATGACCGCTTCGACAAGAACCTGGGTCGAGCCT
>CACRXP010000210.1:227753-242817 GCA_902702965.1 Spirometra erinaceieuropaei
CAGTACTTTTTCATACACAATGCTCTGTCTGAGTCATTTTACAGTCGAGCGGCTAAGCGGTTTACCAGTCCAGTGGTTTGTCTCCGGTGCCGTTCCGTTGCGGGCTTTTTCATCTTCACTGATAATTTTAGCCGGTACGCGCCTGTAATGGATGTGGCTCATCCGTAGGCTGTCTCTTTCGCTGTCAGTCCCCAGGCGGTGGTATCTTATTCTCTCTTCACGCAGTCACAAACACATGGCCTTTGCAATATGTTCTGCAGCTTACTCTCCTGCCCAGACCGGAAAGGTAAAGAAATGGTGGTAAATAGCTGACTTAGAAGGCGGATTCAAGCCAGTGAATGGGATCCTTGCAACTACTTCCCGTGTACACTAGTAGTCCTGTCTAATTCACAACTGCTCTGGGATCCTCAGAGCAGGTACTGGCGTTATTTCCTCTCCGCCACTTTTAATACATACATTTACACTGATTGTTTGCAGTGACGTACTTGGCTTGGCACTCTCTTCTGGGGAAATTGTTCTCATCAACGTACTCAACCGTCAACTCTTTCGTCGACTCCCCAATGCGGTTAATCAGCTTTGCGTAGACCTGGTACGTTGTCACTCCCTCATCCTGCCCTACCTCTCGTAAGATTGCTCTCGTGACCACATTTTTCTGTGCGCTTTTAGGCCATGTCGTCAGACGGCACCCTGCTGGTGTCTGCCCACCGCGGTGATGCCCTCATAAAAATCTGGGATGTTGTAGACTGCAAGTAAGTTACCTCCAAGTCGCTTTCCCTGCTTCCCTACCCCAGTTAACCGCCAACGACCGCTGTAGCACCCGGAACCGAATGACGCAAATGACAAGGCCTGACCGCCAATCAGACAAGAACGGCATATTACTAGTATTGGTGGCAGATTTCAGCTAACATGTCCGTATCATGCGCCCCACCGCTTCAACCTGTTGTTTCACATTCCAGACTCCTCGATTGCTTCCGCGTGAAAAAGGCCGTCACATCGATGGCCTTTTCACCCTCAGATGACCTGCTGGCCACAACACATGTCGGCTCTCTTGGTGTGTACCTCTGGGACAACAGAGCCACCTACCAGAGACTCCATTTAACGCCCTTGCCCTCCGACTATGTCCCACCGACGGAAGAAGAAGCTATCGCTCTGCCCACGCGTTCCCTGCCGTCAGTCCGGCAGCTACCTGGTGAGGGGGACGAGGCGGATGAGGATGTGATCAATCTCGTCGACTCCTCGTCTGATGAAGAGGGAGAGGAAGAGGAAATGGAAGTCAGTGGGGAGCAGAAAACCGAAGCTCGGTCGTAAGTGAATGCTCTCTTGTGTCTTAACTATAGGACAATTTTGGCGTAATGCGATAGTGCTAATTATCCGTGGACTAGGAGCAAGCATTTCAAAGTTAGAGACGGACATTGGTGCGCAGGTCGCAGTACGATGGATTTGCAAGTGATCCACCGGGCCCATTCGTGAGGTGAATGTGCGATAGCAACGTGCACAGGTTAGGGCTGAGTCTCCACCGCTGGAGGTGAGGATAGTGATTATGAGGGTTGTAGTTGGTTGACTGTCGTAGGAGTTTGCTCGGCAGTGGGAGTGGGTGCTGTGTTGGTCGTCGTCGCGGGGGTTGTGGTGGAGATGGCGGTGACCGACGGAGGCAGGACATAGGGGTGTTGAGTATCGGTGCCGAGGGCGGTCGTCGTAGTGGGTTTAAAGTAGGGTTGTTTCGTGAAGCATTAGGAGTTCAAACAACGAAGTATTTCAAACATTGCGGCCACCCAGACACCAAAAACATTCACCTGGCGAACCCTCCCATACATGAAAAACGTATCTGGACTCGTCGAAAGACGGGTGAAAAAAACGTCAGATGCAAGTAGCACACCAACCCGCAACTTCCTTGCGCACACTGCTCGTACATCCTAAGGACAGGGTTGGTCACTTCGATAGAAAGTCTGTTGTCTACTAGATCCCATGTGTCAGTTGTGATGTCGTCTCGTGTGGCAAAACCAGGAAATCTGTCTCAACCCGTATGCACGGACATCGGTGAGCGGTGGGGAGAGACAAGATCAGCTCTCTCAGGTGGCCATGCACGCACTGGGCACAAATTTGCATGGTAGAACACTCGCATTGTTGGCGCCTGCCCAATAAGCAAAGGCCGCGAATTCCTGGAAGCAATGTACTCAGATGAGGCATGCATCAATCGGCATATGAATTTATATGCCACATACAAATTTCTCAAGGACAAATGGAAACGAGCGCAGCCAATGCCAAGGGGATGACGAAAGACTATTTGACGCGCACTGGCGCAGGCTTCGACCAACCATAGAATCACTTGTTCGACACGGTTAAATAGTTAACTGTTTTTGTACATAATCCAGAAGTCTGATGACGAGCTGGGCAACCAGTCTCTAAAATTTACGCAATAAAGGTTATTTTGTCCCCAAACAATCTTTCTTATTTTCAATTAAATTTATTGGGATGCCCGTTTTCCGTCTTTTATAAGGAACTTTTAAAACTGGCTTATACCCTTCCTTCAGGCATAAAATATGAAGAAGACGTCACTTCCAAATGAGTAAAAGCGTGAATGTTTTTATGCATGCTTCCTATGAAGTATATTTGAATTTATAAGGACATCGAAAATCAGTGGGGAAAATTCGTACTACTTAAGTCGTCATTTTTTACAGACTACTTTTTGCAGACGGCTGAAAAGAAGTTCTTTCGAAAGCCGGCATCCTGGAATTATGCTGCACTACAACCCTATTCAAGTAATCTTTTTGCGTCGAGAACCCATTTCAGAATCTTGGCTAGCATTTCATGAGTTAGCACATCTACTGTATATGCACACATTCGTGCACCTAACTATGGTGGAAGTCGACAAGGACAGTTGGCAGTCGTAAAAAGAGACGTGAAATTGTACAGCGTCCTCGAATACTGTTTCCTCTTCACTATTAGCCTAATTAACATATATGCCTCCCTGATCCTGCAGCTGCCATCTCTCACCCGACCAGCTACAAGACAAGCTGGTCACGCTTTCCGGTCTTCCCACCTCCTTCTTCAAAGCCTTCCTACAGCTGGACTCCATCAAGAAACGCAATTCTGAGGCCATTGCTGTGGCCGACGAGGCGAAACTCGAACTGCCCTTCTTCCTGCCGGTGATTGAGACTACCACTGGGATGGCTTGGATCGATGAAGCCGATGATGAAGAGGTCGCAGAACTGACAAATGCCAGTAATGCCCTGGAAACTGCCAGGTCTGCGTCTAAGCGCTCTAAAAGACGCAGCAAGATGAGTGTGGATGAGATTTTCGAAAGTCACCACGATTCCGTCCTTGCTGATCTGCCTGCCCCCGGGGAAGACCTGACTGATCAGATATGTAGGTCTCACTTGTTCTTTTTTTATTTCGCCATCCAAACTATACAGTAATCCCTAGCTATATCTCCCTTCGACTTTTGCAGCTTCGCTCTGTCTCGGATTTTATATACGGGCATATCAAAACATATATTGCTGACCTTTTTGCAGGTTCACGGACTCCTGCGGACAATGGGCCTTTTTATTTCCAGCACATGCTTCCTCAGTTGATTTTACTCCGTTAATTTCATACTGGTGCATAGTTGAGGAACTGCTTAATCAACACTTGCGGTTAAATATTGTAATTTCAACTAATATTACCTAAGATCTTAGATGGGTTTATGCTGTAGAAATGCGTGGAAAAGGCTTATAAGAACGTGTAGGGGTTTGCGGGCTTAAAATATGTAAAAATGACCATAAAAACGTACGATTTTTACTTCACGAATTTTCACTTTCCGCGAGGGGCTCTGGAACGCAACCCTGGTGATCGAGAGGGATCACTGTACTCGTCAACTCGCTCTTTTCCAGAGCTTTCTTATGCTTTGTCCTACTTCGGACCTTTCTATACCACGACCACATGTGTCTGTGTACTGTTTACTTGCACCTGTGGTAGTATTCATCACGGGTGACTCAGCTGCGGGTTATTCGCATCACGATCGCATGCCGCCCAGCGACAGACTGCCGAGCGAAGTTGAGCCAGTTAGCACGCCAGCTCAGAGATTGAATTCCACCAAATCCGCCCACGTCCGCTGTTGCCCACTTCGACGCCGCCGCAAGCTAGCGTCCAGTTTGGGTGAGGTGACACTCCGGACGATCTCGCCTTCTGGTGGACGTAGTCGACCGGTTGGACTTCTGGATGACTAAAGTCGATTGTTAAAATCTCTGCCTGGGAGACAAATTCGGTGATTGGAGCGTGCACACGGTCAGTCGGATGTTGTGGGCGGTGTAAGTCTTGAGTGTATGGGCCACATGTATCCAACATCTGTTTAGGAAATAGGCCCTAACAGATCTCTTACAGTTACTCCATGATCTTTGGACCGATATCCTTCCTTTCCTAGGGGTTTTGGCAAAGTCGACGGTCGCTCATACCCCGTTAGTTTTTTGGTTCATTTCGTCTTGAATTTTCCCATGTAACGTTTCGACCCAAGGCAGATATCGAAAAAAACTTCAGGAAATCATTTCCGCCTTGGCGTAGTTTGTTTCCATGCCTAATTCGGTTGCCTTTGCACCTATCCTGGACACCAGAAGTTGCATTTCTGCGAAGGACCTAACTATTACAATGACGTTATCAAGGTAGTCAACATTTGTAGGGCACGGACTGTGACCTGTTATAACACTGAAGTAGTTATTCAGCGCGTTTTTTAGAACCTGATCCAGCGCATACTTGAACAGAATTAAGTTAAGAAAACAGTCTTGATCTTTGAAGAAATAATCTACCTCGTCATTCGCGCGGGGTTTAATTTTTGTTCCGGGATAGGGGGGGTTGAACCAATCGAAGTAGCTTCGGTTGCCTCGCATCACGCAGCATGAGCAATTACAGGAAATGCCAATGGACTGCGTTAGATGCAATAGACAAGATCCGCGAAATGGGTGAGAGTTAATTAGTGATAGCAATAACGTTAAGTGCCGAAACAGCGGTATTTCTTATCCAACGATCTGCCACCTTTCCTGGTAACAATAATTTCAGATCGTGATGGGCGACGCATGCGTTGCAATGCCTGTCTAGTCCCAATTCATGTTAAAGATGACCAGCCCGAGAATCCCTCCCCTCTGACGCTTGTCTCTGCACTGGTTACCCTAAGTCGTGCCATGTTTATTACGGTTTTGCCCTGATAGCTAACCGGCTTACGTTTATGTTCAGAGCGAATCTTTGTGTTTTGGCCTCAACATAGGGACGGGATTGGAACCATGCTTAAACCTGCTGTTGCCCGTCCATTATGTTGGCCTCTGAGGTAGACTATGGTTAAGATTAGACTCGTGCTCATAGTTGTGAGTCCAGTTTTCTCCCCGTTCTGTTAAATTTCAAATGGAAGGGAAAGTAAGTGTTTTGTGGGCGGGTTATTCAGTTTCATAACTTCATTATGACACAGAGATATTGTGTCAGTTGTCTTTGAGTCAGTAGGGTAGAGGCACTTAGATGGAGTTAACACCAGCGGTTGAATAGGGCGTTAGTGGTTTGCGTCGGACTAAACGTAACCGTATCCAAGACGATTAGATCGATACTGAACTGGTGGGCACACCAAATGTGAAATATGGTCACCACCACTAGAGATTTTAACTTTGATAGTTTGAAGTTTATAGAACTCAGCTTCGCGACGCGGAGCACTGCGGGAAGCAGGTATTGCGCACCATATTTTCAATGCAATCGGGTTAGCTTTCGGCACTTGACGTTTCAGGCGACCAGACCATTGCCCGTTTGAAGGCCCTAAATCCAAGCTCTCTCGACATGGAGATTCGACTGTTAGCACCTGCACCCGACGAACTCGCCGCTGCAGCTTCAGCGATTGACTTTATAGACCAAGAGGGCCCTCTGAAACGTCTCTGTTCCTTCCTGGCATTGCTCGTTAATAGGTAAGTCCTAGTAATTTTAACTTTAATATAGTGTCTACTTATAACGGACAGTACCAACTTTAATTTTATACACTGAACAAACTAGATTCAAGCGTAATTTGGACGTCGACTTCGCGACCGCCTGTTTGGAAAGCGTTCTTCGCCGGCATGGCGAGGTGATTGCCCGCCCTTCCCACTTCCTCAACTCCACGACCAGATCCCCGGGCTTTGATCAAGCCGTAGTCCTTGAGACGCTGCCTGACCAGAAGCAGACTGCTACGGAAAACCTGGCTTTTGCGCTCGTGGAGGAGGCCCTGAAGGCCAAACGCTCCTCTCAGACTATGCTCTTCAATCAGATAACTCGGTCTATCGCATTGGTAGACTTTGTACGAAATGCTTCGTGTGCATTGCAGATGTAATAATACATTCACGACCGTCTTTTAGTTTTTTGTTGTTAACGCGACTCATTTTTCTTCCTGCACTCTGACTCGAAACGTTTGGTTGACCTGCATTATAAAAAAGTTATTGAGGGCTAGATTTTGATATCCTAGCTTCCGACTAGTCCGTTATTAGACGAAGGAAAAGGTGGAAGGTAACGAGGTCCCCTGGACACCATATTTTTTGGATGTCGCGCGTTCGCAATCAGTCTGTCGTCGGTGAAAAGCTCGAGACAGCAATCCCACATCGACCGGTGCGGCTGCCCGCATTTCCGTGAGACATATTTGAGCTGCAGACGAGACAGATCTTGAGATCTGTGGACTCGCGGCACCATTTTGAAACAAATTATGGTAGCTAAGCTCCGCTAAGCCAACGCTGGAGGGTGATGTCTATGATTCTCCGAAACTGCGATCCCGTGTCACGACCAACATCCACCCATTCCTTAATGACAAGTCATCATGTTACAGCCCAGATAAAGTGCGTCCCGGACTAGAGAAGGAGTCGATGCATGTGGATCTGACGCTGGCGTGGACTTTTATTTGCAGGCCGTACACCTGGCGACACCCGTTTTTTGAGCTCCGACGATATCGACGCCTGCCTGACTGAGGTACCAGTCAGAAACCGTCCAGCAAAATCCCATTCATATATTTCGCTGTCTTGTCAAGGTCTACCTAGAAATAGGTCCTTTTGGTATTGGAGCCCCTACGGGGCAAGGAGCGCTTCGATCATGAACTTCACTTTCTCAGGCTTCTGTCGCATGGCTAATGGAATAGCTGCATAGAAAAGACGCCCACCTAACCGATCAACTCAGGTGTTAGTCAGGAATCGTTTTGCAAGTCAAAATTCGGTTCTAGATATTTCGCCTCCTACCCGTAAATAGTTTGTTTTGGTATAGGGGCTACTACAGGGCATATAGAGCGCCTTGGTGATGAATTTTCCGGCTTCTGTGGCATAAGCTATAGGATCGCGGCAAAGGGGTACTTCACTGCTCTTTAGTGCACTCGCCAAGGAAAGACAGGGCATTTTCTCCCAATCTATTTGAGCCGAGCACTTTAAGTAACGCGCATCTTTCTCGGAGCAGCCCGTTGAGGAGCGCGTAAGGCCTCTAGATTGAAACCCCGTCAAAACTAGTCCTGTGGTCAAGTCGAGCGGGCTCCTAGCTTTGCTTTTCAAAATGGATTAACTTTCGGTAAGAGCGTTGGTGTTTCACCTTAGGAACTGTGCTACGTATTGCTTCAATAGCTTTGCTCAGTATAACACTTATGTGACCCCTAGGTGTATTTGCGGTCCCCTCTGCAGATCCTGGCTCAAGTGGCATTCGATCGTTGGGGGACGCAGGTCACTGGTCTGAAAGAGTCCTACATCCGCTCCCCTCGACCTTTGAGACTGACGATCCTATCCGTTCTAGTGGTCAGACAGTTCCCAGCAGGGACAACCATTCCCATGCCTAAAAGGGCTTGGCCGACGCAGCGAACAGGCAAACGCGTGATAGTGCGAATCGTCAGTTGTTTTGACGTCTGGCTGTCAATCTTTCTCGTAAAATCACGCGCAGACACAACTTCGACACAAGCCTTTGTGACCACTTGTCTGCCTACTTTTTAGTGACCTTGAGGGTAGGGATTCGCCCCAAAAATGTCTTAACTCATTCGAACCAGGTCCGATTATGAACTTTATCGCCCTTGGAACGGACCTACCCGGACCTCGGCTCTCCCGTTCGCATCAGCACTTGGGCAGCCACAGATGCCAAAACGCCAGTTTCGACAGCGTAATAGGATAAAATAAAGCAAATGAGGTGCGGAGTAGTAGTTCGAGTGCACATCTTATCTGACCGAAATGGTCTGCAGACAACTTGAACAATGTCTTTTGTTCACGTTTCTCTGTCCAAGCCGACATCGCCGAAGCATAAGAACATGGCTTTCGTGAAAGGCTTTTTTGCCACTGGAGCAGTTGATTTGTCGAATTTGAGTCGCCACTTTGTAGTCTTTGTACCTTATTACTCAACAACACCTGTAATGCGGTTTCCTCGGTCAAACTGGGAAATCGACCAGTAAAAAGGCGAGACCACTTGCCTCAAGTTGCCATGCATACGCTGGACACTGGACACAAATTCGCCTGAGACAGGACTCGCATCGTAGGTGTCTGCTCAACTAAGGAGGGCCGTGAATTTTTAGAGGCCATCCATTCTGACAACTCATGCATCAACCGACACGGCCTCATGGAGAAGTGGAAACGGCATTGGCCAATCAGGACATTACGCCAGCAAGAGTGACAGAGCAAAATCGACTTTTAAAGCATGTTTTAAATGTTAACTGTTTTGCACACTTAATTCAAGTATGAAGACGATTTAGGGAACCAAAGTCGAAAGTTTACAATTAAACTTGTTTATCTTTCCCAAAGAACTTGTTTCTTTCGAAATGAACATTTTTCCGGATCCCATTCTTTACTCGTCCACATGACTCCATAATACTAGTCGTACTGTACTACTGTTTTTAAGCTTTCAAGCACAGCTGCCAGGGCGGAAAGTCCACCAAGGTGCATACGGCCCTTATCTAGTATTTACGGCAAGTTTTCCCCGATTGCGGAAATTCCCACAGAAGAATTCAAAATACCAGTTGGCGAGCATACGTTTGTTTTCGACGAATTTTGTTCAGACCAGTACAGTTATGGAGAACCGGGGTCAAACAAAACATGTAATTTATTAGCCAAATCGTGCTAATATACAAGGCCAACACTGAACCCTGATACAATCAGTCGCCTTAACTTAGCCTTGATGGGCTTGATAGTAGAAAGTGGGGTCTTGTGCAGTCTACAAGCAGACGTCAGTTAACGCGCGAGTGGTCAAGTTTGACGAATCATTTAAATCTTGAGGAGGGAGGGTTGATATAGTGTGCTAACAGGTAATTCGCCGGTCGAATTGGAAACACGCTAACTTCCAAGTCATTCCCGCCGTAGTACTTGTCGAAGTTTTGCGTATTTTAATTCCCTACCCCAGGTGACCTTCCGCTTTCTCACCCGTCTGGGCTTCGAAAACCAAAAAGACTAGTATCTGACTTATTTACTTCGCAGCTCTCGTTGATTCTGGAACTTTCACTACAATGGTAATCGGAGCCCTTCCTGAAAGTTTTCATTATAGCGAGGTAGAAACACACTTCTTCCCTCAAAAAAGTCGGCTACGTCCAGGTTGAAGTTGGCATTTATTCACAGTCCTTCCTTGTTTTGCGAAAATATACAAGTGAAGATAAGAAAACTCCGGGGTATTATACAGTAGACTTCTGAGGAAGCGAGGGGACTCCGAGATGCTCCAAGCAAGCCAGGGCCGCGGCCTGCTCGGCGTACCGTTTCGATTTTGAGCTAAACAGGTGGACAGACTTTACTTAGCAGAAATAGACAACTTGTCCAAAAATATGGTGAAAGTGGGTCCTAGACTGGTAAATTTGTTCAAAAGTCGCAAGTACCAAGGACAGTCACATCTAAAAGACTTACGGGATGGTATGTGAATACCGATTGCCATCTACGAGGGCTGTGGCAGTAAATGTTCGCGTTTCCTTATCCTCAACCTACAGGAAGTTCAAAATAGGCGTTTATCAGCCAGTTGTGAGTCAAGTGAACATTCTAAAACAAAGGAGAGATAGCTTTAACCCTAGTAGTAACTTTTACTCTTAGGTACTCATAAGGGACTCAAGGTAGCATCGGTAGTTGGACAATAAATGTGCAGGAACTAGAGAAATTATCGAAGGGACTTCAGGTAAGTCACAACCACTATCATGCACTTCAAACCTGACACAAGTGCATGAAGTCAAGCTGCCGCCGACCGGGCGACTCATCGAAGGATGGAAAATCGGAGGCTAAATAAAGTTAATAAGTCGGGAGTCACAGGCAACAGAAATCTATAACACAGTATCAGCGTAGTGGGGGCGAGGGTGAGGACATTCCATCCACCTGTCAGACCACATCGGTGAAGGCCACTCTCACGCGATCTCTAGTATGATTGGCCTACAGCGTCGAATAGGTCAAAGATGGCCATTCAGGTCTCGCTCGCCTTTTCAACACTCAGAGATGTGCAGAGGGCCTCAGAAGTCAGGAGCCACTGAAAAAGTGTTTGTAAATTGTACATCCACAGCGGCGGGTATTTTGGGGGACGTTGAACAATGCAAAGGAGCTTCGGAAGTGGAGATTTGCTAGTGAAATTCCGAACTGACGACTTACGTCTCAGGTAGGCCTATGCACGACTGGCGGGATACGATCCGCAGGCTTTCTTTGGATGGACTTAACAGCGATAGCGCTGAGAGGATAAATTTATCGTAATTAAACAATAAAAATATTCACCTAGTTTTCTGACAAAAGTAACAGGTAATCGTGCGCCTGCGACAGGAAACAGCTGGGTGGAACCATCGCAAGCAGCAAGGACCATCACTGTCCCGAAGATGCAGTGTCGCGATTTCAGTTAAGCATAACGAGGGTGACTTTTGTAGCATCTGTCCCACTCCTTCTTTCACTGTGTACCGGTAGAGAGATAGGATAGAGACGGGGGGCAACTACGTCCACGCATGGCACGCGTGCTGACCCTTGACTTCACACAAGTTTCAAATAGATGTTCTTAGGTTCCACATTAGTTGGAGTCATAATAAGTAACATTGAGGATTTATTGAAACTTGAGCCCCTTTCCCCCACCCTCAAGGTCCCGAGTGGGATTGGGTTATCTCGTCTGCTTACGGCTTTGCAAGCCATTATTAGTTTGCTGTGGCAGTTTTAATGCGTCTTTTATGGTTTATGATGGCGAAACTAAGCGCTGTATCTAAAGCGGGAAGATCCTGATCCACGTCCCTCCAGCTTCTGTCATTCATATCAGCAGAAAATCCGCGACAAACGAAGCAGGAGACACAAGTACCCCCCAAACAGGCCACGTGGTAGATGTATTGGATTCTGGCAGGCGTTATCGAAATGCGCACCATAACAAATGCCAGCATTTCGGGAGTGCGATGGCAGACATAGCCGCCGGCTGACGTTGTGCACATTAAGGCCCCTGCCGCCCCCTATTTATATTGCTGGTTAAAATCTTGGTAATTTGTTGTGTGGACCAGGGGGTGTGGAGTGGAATGCCAAGGTGAGGGCTCGACCGTGCCATCCACCTGCGCCCTCCCCCGCCTCCGGTCTTCTTGACTGTCTTGACACCGGCTCCAGGTGAAGGAGGAAAGGGGAGTGCGGTAGATGCTGTGCAAGTCTACTACCACTATAAAATAATTCACACGCAAGTCACCGTCCCTGCTCTCACCTTGCCGTGGAGCACACGGTGGACATCGTCGGCAACGATGGTCGAACCTGTACAATTACGTAGATGGTCTGCGGGTGAGGCCTAACGGTGAGTCAGTATTCTCAGTGGGCTACAGTACACTTCTTCTGGACAGCAGAATGGATAAAAGACTAAAGTCAACAGATACCACTGTGTAGGTGGGAAATTCCAGCTGCTTCTTTTTGCAGTACTCCACCAGCAACTGTTTGGGAGTGTCACCAACGCCTGGCCAGTCAGAGCGGACAAAGCCGATGGGTAGGACGACCACCGCAGCATCGGGATTGGCGGCAGCGGCGCGGTCCATTTCGGCTGGTACTTCCCCGAGACGAGGTCGTTTGACTTCCGACAGCGAGGGCTCTTCGATGTCCGTACCGACAGCATCCTTGGTAGTGGTGGCGGTGGCCGTGCTAACCAGAACGCGGTCGTCAGTGCACTGCTTAGCGAGCTCGCAGACCTCCTCTGATAGGCCCCAGATTTCGCTGAAAAAGAAGAAATGGACACGGGTTGCCAAGGTCAGCCCTCTTTGGTAAATTATCTGGTTTTATAAAGGTTTCAATAGACAGGCTCAAACATTTTTGGGGAGAATGCAAAGCAGGATGGAAAGTTTCTCAGCCCGCAGGGGACCTACCAGACTTCAGTCATCCGAGCGGCCGTAAGCGTTTTGTCATACCGCTCAATAGTCGTATCCTCGTTGAGCATGCGCTGAAGACAGTACTTCGTGCCGGTTATATGATGGTCATACTTCACAGCCTGTGTAAGTCGACCAGATAAAAAAATGATTATAATCCAAGGGGAAATTAGGGTAAATTGCACAGTTCAACGGCATATACATAACTTGTTTGCAGGATGGGCATTACATGGTTATTCCGTAAAATTTGATTGTCTTCGACTCGAATTATCATTACAATTCCGGGGCTGGCCCTAAAAAGTCATGCCCCAGGCACTTAACTCCAAGGTAGTGGGGAGCCGAGCCGATGGAACATATGTCTGTGCTTTTGACTACTACCTGCGCCGGAGGTGCACAAAACGCCTGTCACATAAAAGTTATACGACAAGCAGCACTACTTGTTTGTAACGGGAACCAGTGCGCCACTAAACGTCATGTAACCTGACCGACATTGTCTTAGCATTTCGTTCGAGCAGTTTATTAGTGTTGTTATATTACTGCCTGTATCTCAGTAACGTTTGTTTTGTATTATTGTCCCAGGACCGTTAAATGTGAGTGTTAGCATTCAAATCGTCTCCCTCAGAAACTGAGATAGCACCAATTATCCATAGACAGACTACTGTGCAGCACATTTAGTGATGGTAATGTTCTTAACACTTGAAACAATTCGTTAATCTGTCTGGTTTCGAAAACTTTGCCAGTCGGAAAACAACTTCTGTAGCTGTTTGATGTTTACATTTTCAAATTTTTGATGTAATTCGCTTCCTTGTAACAAATAAGGGGTTCAAAGATTCACCACCTATGTTTCCCTTAAATAAACCGAAACTGAGACCCGGCCATTCCGCACAAGCTGAGTGTATTCCACTGAAATGTTCATTTCAATTTAGAGGCCTTGGGGCTCAATTTAGAGCTCTCGCAGACAGTCGCATACGAACCAGGAATATACAGAAGATATGCTATCTCATTAAATGTTGACTAAAATTATGAAAGGTGTTTTCAGTTCCAAAAGATTACTTTAGTAGGGTTACAGTATTAATTATCATAAGATATTCCAGTCACGTCAAAATGCTCGCTTTCGACCGGGCCTCTTATCAACCGCTTACATAGACTATATTCCCTGAAGTGGCTACCTAAGAGGCATGCATTTTTTCATCGACTTCCGATGTCCTTATAAATTAAAATATGTTTTATATAAAACATAAGCATTCTTTCTTTGCACTTACTCGGTAGCAAATTACGTCTTCTTAAATGTTTACACATTGGAAAGAGTATATTTCGGTAGTAAAAAACTTCCACACTTCCCGAATAGTTTTAAACTACAAGCTATATGCTTTTCGTGCATGTATAACCATGCATTTATATGTTATTATAAAGAGGACATATAGGACTCATAAAATTTTGCAACGCATATGGACCCACGTTGTCCACTTTATAAGGTAGTATTAAAGTGCTGATGCGATGCAGTACGATTGGACATTTCACGGTCTTAAAAATCTCATAATTAGAAACTCTTAAAAGACCGAAAGACCGGTCAAGACCGGCAAGTGCATGAATACAATATGGTCCATGAATTTGCCCTCTCTTCTTCTTCTTCGTCTTCTTCGGGAGATGATGAACGCGATGTATATATGTATATATGCAGGAGATTACTGACAAGGGTAATAGAGACTGGAATGACTTGTTGGCCGTCATCAGCAAAAAATACCTAACCCCAGGCTTAGAGCGGACATAAAAATGAAGTCGTAAATTATATTTCTGGATCCAGTGGCATATTTTCTCATGTTTTGGACTCTCAATCAGGGTTATGGTTAAGTATCAGCTAAGCGTGCAGTTGTATGTGTTTTGTGAGATAGACCCTCCAACTGCTCGTGCTGTCGATTTGTGACATAACAAATGACCGTCTGGTCATGATTTCTACAACCCTGCCTTGGAAAGCCAACAGGATGATGTGCATCCCCTCCATTCGGAGTTTATGGCATCTGAGTCTGTTCGTCCTATCCGTTAAACTTATGGACGTCGTAGTTTCCTAATTCCTTCTTTTTTCACTTGGCGGAACTTAAAGAGGCGAAAGCAGCACACGGCCTGCATGTGTTTGCCTGTCATGATTTGGCTAAATATTTTGAATGCTTGCACTGCACCAGAGTCCGAAAAGACACCTTAACTGGACATTTCGACCATATCGAAACAAAAGCGCCTTGTGTAGATTTTGTCTTTAGACTGGCCTTGTTTGATCTGTATACGTACGATCGGCCATGGTTACGGTGCAAGAAGTCAGAAAGGCAAGTTCTAGGGTCGTAGATGAAATAAAAAACTCCGTTCCGAAAAACCGATATGATGGATGATGAATGGTTAACCTACCAGTTCGATGTACTCTCGCAGGAGTTGGAAGCGCGAGGGTGGTTGATGGTCCTTTGGTGGTTCTGAGAAAATTGCGGGATTCCACATGGCGGCACGACCAATCATCACTCCAGCTGCCCCGGTCAACTGGCGAAAGAATTCAATGTCCTCGTGAAGGCGGATAATGGACTTCGATCCTCCACTAACAGAAATAGTTTAAGGATGTAAGCAAAGGCAAACGAAAGTGAAGGGGTGATTTTTTTAAACTCAAATTCCTTACCTGGCCAAGACGGGAGTTCTGATGGCTCCGGTGATCGCGCGAATCACGTCCTCCCGGTTTGGATCGCTTGGGCGATCGCACCGTCTGCGACCATGAACGGCGAGCGCCGCTACGCCGGTCGACTCTATAACTTTTGCCAGCGCGATGGTGTCTTCCAACTT
>CACRXP010000210.1:242895-270126 GCA_902702965.1 Spirometra erinaceieuropaei
TAATGGAATCGGCAATAAGAAAGTCAATGGCCTTAAGGACGAAGCCAGTCAGATAGGTGCGACCCTGTAAGTCAGCAGACAGAATCTAAAATTGTGGTAAGAGGGGGATATAAAAACTCACGCGAAGTAGTTTCCTCTGCTCAGCCTTGTCCGTCTTCGATTGAAGAAAACGTTGGTTCCATTCGAGGTACTGGAAGACGAGAGCCTTTTCAAGGTCGGTTGATGCTAAAGCGGAAGCTGACATTTACACTTTTGGAAAAGTTGCCAACAGCCAGCGATACCACAAAAGGGCGCTGAGGCTAGGAAGGGAAATAAGCATTATCTGCACTGTACGAATGACAGATTGAAACCTCCTTGGTCGACGAGAAGCTTCCATATAATTGAATAGAAACGAATAGATCCCGAACTAAATGGGTAACCTGGCGAGGACCTAATAAGCAGACACCCGGAGTGACTATGAACAAGGGCTGTTTATTCTAAGACATGCGTCATAGCCGCGAACTGGCCGAACCAAACGAGTTCGATAATTAGCAAAAGCGACGTAGTTTAGGGGTTCTCTACCAGAGAGCTGCTGGAAACTTGGCGCGATCTCTACTCAGTAGAAGTAATTAAACAGGTGTAGCCGAAAAGTGGAGGTCTGCAAAATAATTCTACCCAAGTGCTATACGCGGTAATATGGAACCGTAATACATATATACACATGGTAGGGGGCGCTCACCGATCGTTCATACGGAACTCACTCGTTCCGTTGTGCCTTAAGGGCTCTCTCTCTTTCTCTCTCGAGCCCAACCAGCAGCCGCGGTAATATGACAAGCTATGACAGCAGAGGGGAGACAACAGAGTCTGGGAGCTAGATTGGTACAGAACTGTTTCGGGCTAGTTTTCCTTCATTCAGCCAATCATAACCCTGACCACCAGCTGGGACCGGACACAAACATGCGCACAGACACACCTGGCGCAGCTGGTTTGCTTAGGGAACCCAATGGATCGGTGTGCGTCCATTCCTGGGTGAATAAATATCCGATCTGCAGCGACAGAATGGCAGGTGGCAAGGTACTGATGAACTTCGGTTCGATGAAGTGCTTATGACCCATGTGGTAGACCCCAGTGGTGGACCAGCTGCGCCAGGTGTCTGTGCGCATGTTTGTGTTTCAGGTCCCAGCTGGTGGTCAGGGTTATGATTGGCTGAATGAAGGCAAACAAGCCCGAAACAGTTCTGTATCAATCTACCCCCAGGCTCTGTCGTCTCCCCTCTGCTGTATATATTTATGGTAGGGGGCGCTCGCCGATCGTTCACACGGAACTCACTCGTTCCGTTGTGCCTTAAGGGCTCTCTCTCGAGCCCAACCAGCAGCCGCACAGCGGTGCATTATATATAGGCAGAATGATATTACCGACAAAGACAAGGGGGACTGGAATGGCCATTTCTGGCTTATTAGCCGTCATCAGCCAGTCATACCCAACTCCAAGTGTGGATCACTTGAGATTCGAACCCGGGATCTTTGGTCATGGAGTTTGATGCTCTACCATTGAGCCACGGGCCCGTTGTCCTGTCGGTTGTGATCGGGAATATCAATTGTGACAGATGGGCGCTCACCGATCAGGTTACAGAACATGCTCGTTCTGTTGTGCCTTGGGGCTCAACCATTTCAGCGTATCGAATCCATCAGTTCTGGCGTTTTTGTTGTGGGTTCGAATCTCAGCAAGGCCGCGAAGTTTTTCAGAATTGAGTTGGATGAATAATTAAAAGTTGTCAAAAATTCTATCCACTAAGTGAACCTGGTAGCCACCTGATGGGTTCTACTACGATTGCTTGGGAAATCCTGCCTAGGCAGTAAGCTAGCGGTGTGCAAATTAGTGCTCTATATGCCGCGGAATAAGCGGGTAACAACCCAAATGTGATACAACTCACGGCTGTCGGCCGGGGTCTAGTAGGTAATGTGGTTGGACCGTTGGCTGCACTCAAGCCCTGTACCTGCTTTTGTGGGCCTCAACTGCACCGAGGCCGCCAACTTTTCCATAAATGGGGCGGATGAATTATACAAATATGCCAAAACACATATGACGGTTTTTGCCGTACTCCTATCACGGACACTAGCTAAAAGCCCAAACGCATGTTTTGCTGATGTGTCCGCTGGTGTATGACGCAGCAGCGGGTGGTTCTGCTATCCAATGGATCCTCCAGCGCCCTCTATGGTGGTTTCTGGCAATATGACCTTTCAGAAATATAAGGGGGAGGGCTTGGACTTAAGTGTCTGGGGTTAGACCCGAAATTTCGACGAACAAATGGGTTGGGAAAAATCAATTTCTGTGAAATAACCGCGCAATGCGTATTCTACATACAGCATACTGTTATATGCTCCTAATTAATTACTTCGTCGACACAGAAAGCTACGTTTGATTTCGGGGAGAGGGGATAAAATTGAAGTGCGCCAGATTTGAGCACGCTCCGTGCCGGTTTGGGCCAGCAAAAACGATGCAGGCTAGTCATCCGATAAACTACTCTAATGCAGAGTTAGGGATGGAATACTGGTCAAGAACGCCTGAATTTCCTGGTCTCTAGCGCAAGAATCCTGTTTAATGACCAATACAGCCAATCCCAGGTGGGTATATAGAATCTGAAGGAAACTGGCTAACCAATAAAACGGTCTTGATAGAACGCAGCATCTTCCCGGTGTTTTCGATGCTGAGGCTGATGGATGAGTAATATACACATGTTAACCCGAGCTTTCCACTGTCCACTAAAATACCAAGCTTTTGTGCGAGCTTGCAGAAGTCTAGCGAGGTAAAGGGCTGAGATGGTTGTTTTGGAACAATCGAAAACCTAGCGGAGCTCGGGCGGTTTACAAGGCCCTCATTTTCTCGGAGGAAATGCACTGACGTTCGCAGCACTCGTAATCGGTTGCGCAAAAGGAGAGATTACAGTCGACGACAGTGAGGGACACCCTCGGAAAACTCGGATGCGAGCTCTGAGATAATGCCGAAAAACCACTTTCCAAGTTGGCAGAAACAAGCTATCAGAAGAAGAGTGACCGCCGTGCATACAGTAGTCGGAACAAATACAATTCGTAGTTTTATGGAAGGACAGAATTTGTGGATATCTGTAGGAGCAATGGCATTGTGGTCTGATGTAAGGCGAAAACGATATAAAGGTTTTTGGGTTGAGCCTCGGGTTAACTGCCGTAAATTAGTCACCAGCAGTCAAGGGTTGGAGTCGTGATGGACTAAAACTAGGAGCATATTGTCGCCTATCGTCCGATTTGTAAATCCTACGCATAAGAGACTAGGCCAAAAATGTGTCAAAACAACAAGCAGAAAAAGAAGCCTGTGTGAAAGTGTAGCACAGTCTTTGAAAAAGCACCGGTTAACCGGTGCCAAACGACCAGAACAAAAGCTCATGCGAGACAAGAAGAGGTCCAAATAGATGTTAAACACCAAAAACGGGAGTGATCGTGAGATGACAACGTCCAAGTGGGAGCATTGTCAGTCTTCATTCGGCGAGCTGGATAATTCACCGCCTTTTCCGTAACAGGTCTGCACTGGTTTTAAACCGAACCGGCAAACGGTGCTCAAGAGAGGACCACGCCAGGGAGAGAACAAACCGCAGAATAGCAGCAGCAAAGGCAGTGTAACAGGTAAAAAGCCGTGGAGTTAAAAATGTGTGAAAATATATCCAACATTTAAGTCGCGGAAGAGCAAGACGAGCTGCAGTAAAATACCTTACAGGACGCAATGAGCAAACTAAATAAAATAAGATGAAGCAAAACCATACTTGTGAGTGTTGAGCAGCGTGGCAAACATGAACACTAGGCACCCGAAGTGAGGTCTGATTGTAACAATCTGAAAAGTACAGATAATTCGCACACGAACATGGTTATCGCGGACTGTAAACCGACAGGGCCATTACCACTAAGTAAGTCTACCTTCAACAGGAAATTTATTTCATCTTAATTCAAACTATTAATAGATATTCCGAATCGCGCATAATGCCGTTCGTCCTGCCGTTCTCGTTTTCGGTGTACCTCGTAAGTTTTATATCGATTCGATATACACTTGTCGAAACAATGTGCATTCGCCCGATATATCAACATGGAAAAACCCATACCTCGATATCGAGTCGACATAGTCCAGGGTATGGTACGATCCAGAACTGCGTACTGGGAATAGGGTCAGGCATTCAAACAAGAGTTAGGCAGCATGTCGCAGGTAAAAACATGACTAAGGCCTAGACGGACAATGAAAATTAATCCCAAGTTCTTCCATCGCCAGATGCTAGCGCCAAACAACTGGCAACTCCCAGCGCATATCACATTAGGAAGTGGAGATCTGCACTTCGATTAGTTTAATAGCCAGGTTCATGTGATGGACGAAAAAGGCCTTTTTACGGTTCCTGGTGTTGGTTTAGACACGAAACGTTCACGTAGACTGGAAAAGTAGCAGACTGGTGTTCATAACGGAAAGGAAGGGATAATCACACCGATTTTTCAAGCGAATAACTCTAAATATATGGCAGCCGGACCACTAGAACGCATTTTAACTACAGATTAAAATAGAGCCCAGGTCAACTTATGCTTATCCTCAAAGACCGGTCTAATCGGGATGGACCGTATGCCGCTGAGAGCGAATTACGTGAGCATATAGTACTTTTGCGGAGCGATAAAAGTTGTGAACTGAGTCAGTTTTTAGAAATCGAAAATCTTGTATGAGTTGTCGTATTGAGAAAAGTTGTGACTACAAACTACATTGCAGCACAATTAGGTAACATGATCGAAAACTCAAATCTGGTCTACACTGTCTACCCTTGAAGCAGTTCTCTGCACTCCAATAAAACTTTTACGGAATCTTGGACATGGAAACCTTTTTTAAGAAAGTTACCCTGAAGACTCGGGCTGTCTGCCGAAAGCGTTTGGAGCGCGGCCAGACAGTCCATCAGAGCACGCAAGTGGATATCCCGGCGACTTATACGCCGTTGCCCTGGGTCAAATTAAAGTTGTTCAAGATAAAAACGAAGGCACTGTCTACTCAATCACCAAACATTTTCTTATGTTTCCACCAGAAAGGATGTTTCGATTTGAAACTAAACAAGCACTAGGGGGTCCTTAGAAAAACCTTTAAAACACACTACGAAGGCGTCAGGAATTGCAGTCTACAGCACCCACAAACGGGAGGTACAATGATTCTCCTAGGTATGGTGATTCATCTATAATGCTAATGACTTTTAACATCGGAAAGTCGCCGTTTCCCACATAATACGTTCTAAGACAACCATTTTCGTGTAGCGCTATGATTTTCTTGTGAAAAAAAGCAGCATGATACTTTCTAGGCACAAATTTTCATGAATGGACGCGAATGTTCGAGTTCCGGGTGTTTGTATGACTTAAGAAGAAGAAGAGCGGTCGAGCACCACAACAGATTGTTTATTATTGTGAGCTTTCAACCTTATGCAGGAATCCATCGCCAAAGGTTGTAGCAGCAACATAACATGCCATAGTTTTAGATGACGGAGGCCAGTCAAGTTTCAATGACTCAAATTTGGAGGTGACTGCTTGGTGCTCTGTATGAAAATATCAGATTAATATTGATTGGCTGCGCTACTACCCGAGGCCCGGGCTGCAGCCAATTCCCAACTTGTTTTGCTTTCGTCGTGGGGGATTATCTGGAGGGGGGCGAATTTGAACTTCTGGCCCGTTTCGCAGGTGTGGGCAGCCACGTGCAACAACCCATCTCCCAGATGCACAACCCGCTTATGTTTATGTATGCGCGATCCGAGCTTGCGTTCAGTCCGGCCTGCGTTAGTATAGGCAAAGCTTATGCAAGGGATGCCATAAAATATCCCAGGCTGCTAACTGGAAATTAGTCTGTCCTTGATTTTCCTGACCGTGCTGCACATTGTGGCTTTGAGCCAATGTTAACTTTCAACATCTAGTCTGCAGTTATATTCTCGGTCACTTCTAAAACGGCCTTTAGATATGGCATGAGCATGCCATATCCTCGGTGGTGTTTCTGTTCGGGTAGCCTAGGGCAGAAAGCGTAAGTACCGATTTATAAACGCCTTCGGTCTGCCATTTCGCATAAATTCGTCACAGACATACCGGACCTCACGTGCTTTGCTCTCTGGCTTGCTGCGACGGACTTGTATCTTTTTGAGGAGCTTTCTATCAGAGCTTCATTCGTGAGTCATTGGATTTTGCTGTAAACCTGAGAAGTTGTGTTGCGTTTACCGTCTTAATGCAAACCCTGGTATCTATTTTATCGTCGGGATTTCGCCTTACGAATACATCACAGAAAGACAGCTGTTGCCCTTGTTCTCCTTCCCTCGTCAGTTTTTTCCCATTTAAAATCCCCTTGAGCAAGTTATGGAAGTTTAGCTGCACGTTTTTTCTGAGGGTAACAAGTGTGTTATCAACGTAACGGCGATTGAAGACCGGTTCGTGTTGGATGAAGGCAGTACTTTCTAAGTCCTATAGGAGTAATTCTGACAATTAGCCAGAGAGTTGGAAGCCTATCAGAGTAAATTTGATCCGCTCATGGGTTTTTTTTAGCAAAGCAAAAGCAAGTTTTCCAATAAAATTTAACCAGCTCTAAGTAGTGTACAATTTTGAGCCTCGCCGTATACCTCTTCAGGTCTCTTATGCAGGACTTCGCGCACTAAATCCGTCAGCATGGGTTTGAATGACGATTTCGCTTAAAAATTGACTTTGCTTTCGTCTGAGTGATCCGTCAATGCTTGTTATGTTGGTGTTGCTACCTCTAAAGATGGACTCCTACGCGAGTTTGAAATCACGGAACAATAAACTAATTGCTCCGGTGATCGATCGTTCATCGCCCTTCCTGTTTGTTAATTTTGTGAATCCTGAAATCTTGAGTACTTTTTGTCTTTTCTGAAGTTATTCCTCACTAATTAGTCTATGTGTCGGTCTTCCGATTAAATTACGCTCTGCAAATACGGTTGGAGACTGATCGTTCAGGCAGCGGAGGGTTCCTTTATCCTGGTCTTCAGATCTTCTTCTGACCTACGACTATATAACCCTCGACCAAGTCCTCCTAAGGACTGCATCGAATTTTCTTTTTTAGCACAGCATTGCCGTAGTTTTACCAACCCGCGGACTCCATATGTGGTAAAGTAAACAAATGGTGGTCTTTTGAATGTTCTTATGGATTATTCCACTTGCCACCGGGGAGTGTTTCCTGATACTAGAGACCAGCGCAGTCATCATTCGGGTATACTAAAAAGCCATCCCACAGGTCATACTGCACAAGAGCTTGAGGCGTTTTTTTTCTAAAGACTATAATGTAACGAAGATAAATTCGCCACTTTAGACAAAAGCTTCGCGAGCCATAAACTCCCATTTCCGTCCATGCATATGAGTGGCATTTGAGCATCAATAAGTTAACGAAAATACGAAAATTGTGAAACTACTCAGACTTAGGCAGTATGACCCTTCATTTCCATTAGAACTTTATACGTGAAGGAGATGCTAAGCTTTATCCACCCTCACGCGCTCAAGAGAACAATCAACGCATAGGCATCGTGGATGCGCATGATATTGCCTGCCTGTATACAAAGAACTATGGGATCTGTCTGATGAAAAGTGTCTGGACCTACACAAAATTGCTAATTACTCGCAAACCGGCAAAAACGAGTGGGTCAAAGCTTTGAAATAAGAGTAGAAAAATTATACAAGCTGAAGGTCAACGCGCGCAGCACGATTTTGAAAAGGTTAGTGAAATCTATATTTTTTAATTTGATTTCTTAATCTCTTACACAATTTTCCAGCGTCTCAGCAATGTGAGAAGCTCATGCCTCTCATTGACCTGGTTGTTAGTGAGACCGAAGACAGGCACTAACGAACTTTCAAATTTATTTTAAAAAAAACTTTCCTAAGAGTAGACAGCCAATAATTGTCGCTTTCCACTTTCTTTATTCAAGCAGCAGCCACCAATTCTTGTCAAACTCTTTTCGTCGATAGAAGTGGACTTTATATTTCCCATTTGGAGCGCTCAGCTGAACATCTTAGGGTAAAGAAACTTTTTATTAGTAGGGATGAAACTCCACTGCAACGAAGAGCTTCTCCCCATTCCCAAACGGAAAGCCACCCCAGAATGCCACTCATCTGCCATTTGCCTCTAAAGCATGTTCTCCATCGGTCGTCAACGAAATCTCCCCCTTATATGCAGCGGCCCTAGGTCCATCTAGCTCTTCATCTGAGCACATTATCGCCGAGTCGGTTGAAACCAGCCACTTTAAAACGCCCCAAGACGAAAGTATTGCTCAAATGCGACTCCCAAATTTACTTGGGCGCTCGATCTTAAGTGTAGAGATAAGCCAATCCTAGAAGCACAACCGCCCTCCAGCCCTCTGAATAGAGAATTGGTTAATAAACTTGGATCGAATCTATCCCGTTCCCGCGCCTGGCCACTCAGGTCTGACCTGGCGGTTAGATCAAGTAAGCCAGGTGATAGTTCAGGGAGATCTTTACCTCTTCCCATCCCGAATTCTCAACTTAAAGAAAACACCCTACTTGTGAAGCCTACTTGCACATCAGCATGAAAAATGCAAGTAGATAGCGCTGCTGATAATTTTTCAGGTCCCATTGCTAGCCGGACACGCCATCTAATAAAGCTTTTTCCTAATGTAAGCTGTGTCTCAAAACCATTACGTCCGTTACCTAGCATAACCTACCCATCATATTATGCTCAAAATTCACAAAATCCTATTTTACTGCCTCCTGTTTTTCTAACCCCACAAAATAACATTCCTCTTCCTGGGTCCTGTTGAGATGGTTTTCCATACAATGCTGCATCTCTAGTTAGTAATAATTACTCCACAAATTTCAGACCACAGCAAGTTTGGTTCCCACCAATCGCTTCATCCCAACAGCTTAATTTTCCACCACCTGCTCTCCCGTTTTTATAAGTATCCACGAGCGGAACCTATATGTTAGGAATACGCTCAGTATTGTCTCTCTCAACGCAAGATCAGCAGTGCAAAAGATGTCACAACTAAGAAGTGTCGCTATTGAGTTTTACCCAGATGTTTTGTGCATTGCAGAATCTCTGGCTCACTCTCTAATTTCAGACTCGGCACTTAATAAGATAGCCTCCGTTTATACCGTCAGGATCGTGTCGATATACGCGGCGGTGGTTGCCTTCTTTACAGCAGAGCCTCACTTGCAACTCTGTGAACTCTTTGAAAAAATCGCTAAGACTTGTTTCGATGTCAATATCATCGTAAGCGATTTTAATTTGCCCGAAATTGACTGGCACACATATACTTCCTCTCCTAAATTCCAGAAGCTTCTTGACACCATTCACTTTTCAAACTTGTCTCAATTAGTCCATTCTTCAATCAGAAATGACAATGTATTAGATTTGATTTTTACCAACGGCCCCTTCCCTCTATCAATGGATTTCCATCACGACCATCTTGCAAGTGATCATGCATTAATTCATTGTCGCCTTCCAGTTGCCATTTCCGCAAAGCCAACAGTAAAACGTAGTATTTTTGACTCTGCTAATATTAACAATGAAATAGTAAGTAATTTTACAAGCACTCTTGTATGGCACAATATTTTTTCAAATAGTGACCCAGATTTTGCCAACGATTCATTATAATGCGTAACAGAAGGTCTGCTCGACCTAATTCCTCGGAAGACGTTTAAATCGAGTGCCATTTCCATCGCTGTCCCACACTTTCTTAATAACAGACTTTAAAAGCTACGGAAGCAGCTTAAAGATCCTTCTGTGAGCTCACTATCAGTTCATCTTAGAATCGTTGAAATATCTGAATTAGCTTCTAAAATGAGGCTCGCGCGAGATAGGCGTAGAGAGTCTTTAGCTGTTAATGGCGTGAATGCTTGTAAATCAGTTGTTCAGATCTTCCGTCAAAGATCACCTGCCAAATCCCACCAAGTTATTCCGCATTTGCTTAGTACCAACGATGCCTTCATGACACAGGAGTCAGGCAAAGCAAAAATGTTAAATTCATTCTTTGCCGATCATTTCACCATTGAAACTGACCCAATCCATCTAATTCCTCCATTGTCTAATGCCTCTCCCAGCATCATTAATTCTTCTCCTGAAACTATTCAAAAACTGATAAACTATCTTCCTAACTCTCACTCAGTATGTACGGACAATATCCCAAGCTCTCTTATAAAGCAGCTTATAGATTTTCCTCCTTTGCTTAGCAAACTCTTTTAACTATTTCTCATAAATGGCTTCTGCCCTGACTGTTGAAAAGCTCCCATTATAATTATTATTTTAGTATATAAATCTGCTGTCGTCCTGACGTTCAGAACTATCGAGGTGTCCATAAAACACCTTCTCTCGCCCAAATCTTTGAAAAAATTATCATCTCAAAAATTACTGACTTTTGCACAACCAATCAATATATTAGCCCTTCCCAGCATGGATTTTTACCAGATCGCTCTTGTGAAACATGTCATCTGTCGTTTCTCAATCTACTTACCTCTCTGCATAATGACCATCTATCTGTTGTCGTTATTTAGTTTGATCTTAGTAGAGCATTTGATAAAATGCCACATAAAAGACTCCTGGTTAAATTGTAAGCTCTGGGATTTAGCAGTCCCCTAGTAGGCTTCCTCAAATCATACCTGTCTAATCGTAAACAAAAGGTTTCCGTGGGATCTCCACTTTGCAGTGAAAGTCGAATTATAAGTGGTGTCCTACAAGGCATCGTTTTAGGTCTTCTTTTGTTCCTGCTTTACATAAATTATAACTCGTCGGCAGTTAAACATTCTCAATCACTTATTTATGTCGATGATCTCAAATGTGTATATTCGCTCAATAAATGTGCGACCCTTCATTGTCTGGAGCAAATCCATGCTGGCTTGTTTGCTCTTTCAGCGTGGAGCTCAAAATTGCTAGTGGAATTCTCTCCGTCTAAATGTCGTTGTATGTGTTAGGACCTGATAGGCTTCCCCAACCAGTGGTCTTTCAAGGCACACCTATGACTAAATGTACCACCATCAAGAACTTAGGTTTTAGTTACACAAATAATCTTGATCTCTCGCCACACGCTGACAGAATTACAGCCAAGGCTGCCCAGATATATGGCTTAATTTCTTACAATTTCTCCCTTTCCGAAGTTAGATTAAGACTTTATTGTATGTTTTTACTTCCAATTCTCGAGTATCGTTGCTAATTTTTTGGTTTGATGAGCGAGGCTAGCTGTTGAAAAATTTAAAATTTTCAAATACATTTTACTAGAAAACTTTTAAGCAAGGAACATCCAGATATCTCCCACTCAGAGAGATGCCAGCCAAGTAACCTGAACTTTTTATGAGTTCGAAGACTAGAGGCAGGCTTCTGTCTCCTCTTTCGCATCAATAATAGTTGAAATATTCCTCGAACATCAGCACTTACCCCTAGTAGTCGTCTACACAATTTTCGCAACTCTTCCCTGATTATACCTCTTCCCGCTTCCTCCACATCTAAGCGCACTCTTTTTTTATGCTTCCGGGTATGCTTTCTTCCGGAATAACCTTTCAATAAATATATGATCTTCAGATAATCCACACACATTTAAGAGAAGGCTGCGCCCTTATCTAAATACTGACTCGAGTAAACTTTTATTTTCCTCATCCTTCCCAGACAACTTTCTCTAAGACACCGAGAAAAGGTTACAGAGAATTTTGGACGCCGCCATTAAATTTCCGTACCCGCAGACATTCCCCTCTTTTGTGTGTGGTATCGCTTCCTAGGATCCCTCATTAGAAATGTTAATTTTTTCAATTTCTCAGTTCATGCGTCGTGCCCCTTACAGAATGCGCTCTATCGACGCACTTGTTCGGAACTCTCCGTATCCGCCACACACTAGTATTCTGGTCGCATCTCCCATGCCCCCTTCTTGGCTGGACTCGGTTGACTGTGACCGATCGCATCTGGGTTGCCATCGCACCGAGACTGGCTTTCTATCCGCCAATTTGACGTGAATGGCCACATCCGGCATATGAATTCTGCCCTGATTATGCCCGTTTTGAACCTTTTACTCAATACCACATACAGACCAGTACTGACTGACCCGCCTACTTACCCCTTAATGAAATCCGTTATATACTGTCACATGCAGGCCGCTCCTGCCTGCTTTAATATAGTCATGAGCGAGACTTTTTTTCCTCCTATAATGTTAGCCCAGTTATACTCATTTTGCTTATTTGTTAGGAGTTTTTTCACTGCTTGCTCATCATTCTTCGCCACATACTAATTATTCAATACCAATGAATTAAGCATTGTGCAGATTCTGTATACCTGTTCTAAAATTCAAAAATTCGTGTAAAAGTTATCCTTACTTGCAATGAACGGACTTCCACGGGTTTTGAATACAAATTATTATTATTAGCACTTCCAAGATATTGTCAATTTTTCGTAGTGGCCCCAATTGATGCGCTCTCTGTCAATATCTTGACAGAGAGTTATCGAAATAGTAAGATTAGAAAATGGCTGCTTGTCAGCTCCTTCTTTGGGAAACAAAATTAGGCGCTTGTTTATTTGCAGATACTCGGCGATGCGACGCCACAGTATGTTTATTTGTAAGTCACTTAGCTCCTCGACTTTCAAAGATAAGTGGCATTTACTATTTCACTGGATTTTTTAGTTTCTTTTATAAATTATAAGTCAGGTTTTCGGTTGAACTTTTCGTTTTTAACAGTACATCATCCGCAATTATCCTTGTGCCTTTTTATTACCGGATGGAGATGCAGTAACTCAAGTTTTCACCCCATGTGTACTCATTTCTGCCAAGACGCACCCGTATATATAAGAAGTTTACCCAGTGAAAATTTTAAGAAATAATCATGTTCTCAATGATAAATCGGTCGCGTTGACCACTTTTATCGTAGATTTATCAAGCGGTAAGATGAATTTCTTGTCATAGATTTCACCCTTTATAGACTCATCCTTAAGTGCAAATTATATTCTCAAAGTTTTATTTTGTCGCCTATAAAAATGTCACTTGTTTATCCTTGTTGCGGCCTGGCTTGATTCTCAATAACGGCACGAACCGGATGCGTACTACAGTGCTGTTTCAATCCCTAACACGACAACGAAAACAGAACACGAACGGTCACGAGAACATTGATAAACCTGCAAGTCGTTCTTGGTAAAAAAAAATAGCTCGTAGTATAACATCCTATTCGGGTTGTCCAGTATTCTGTCCATTTTGCTTAGAGAGGAAGTCCGTTTCTGTGGTTGGCATTCCATCCGGTGTTGGTTTATTTTTCTGCATATTTCCGACAGCTTTAGTTTCACCTTGCTCTTCGTCTGATGATACTACAAATGATTCAAGTGAGACCTGTCGTTTTATAACACCTCAAACAGCGGTAATTTCACAAAGTTTGGACGCCGTTTTGTCAGGACGCTTGATCTTAGCAGCGACGACTGGAAAACTCCAGAGTTGCGGTTGACATCTAAGGCACAGAATAGTGACCTAGTTTAAAAAACTTGATCACATTCATCTCGTTCCCATGTCAGGCTAATAACGCCTGATCAAGCGACATAACTGAATAAAGCTGTAATACTTAAGAGGAAGCTTTAGCTGTTGCAAACCCAAGCTATCAGGAAACCTGCTAATACACCAGCATCTAGCATAGATGCAAACAGCGTGGTCAGGAATTTTCCCAACCCGGCAGTCAGCCAAACTTCCGAAAAAATTAAGCCCTATAATATTGGAAGCAGCATTCAAAAATCGTTTAGTCTGTTTTGTAGTATAAGCCTCCCAATATCTTATGTCAATCCCTCTCAAAATCTTATTTTCCTGTCTGTCCCTATTTTTTCTTCCCCCTCATGGATCCTACTCAATTATATTTCCATAAAGTAATGCCTCCTTAGTTGGGGGTAACATCTGCACAATCTTCAGACCGCAATGCATCCGCCCTATGATCTGGACTCTTCTTCCATTCCCGAAAATGTCTGTCTCGTTTCACTCACCCCTCCTCAAAATAAGAAAGTCTTAACTGGCGGTGTATGAAATCCTCCTTGCTACTTCGGAAATGAGGCCTATCCATCTGGATGGTTTTAAAAATCATGGCGATTCCATTTAATGTCAAATTATCGCGGGTGGCTTTAGTTCAGCAGACATTTACTGGCATACAAATGCTTCCCTTCTTAGATTCCAGATGTCCGTGAACACTATTCATTTTCAAAACTGGTTTCAAATAATCTACTCACTGACAAAAGACGATAGCAAATTAATTTACTTTTTACTAATGACATCCAACCTTTATTATTGAATGTCCGTCACGACCTTTCTACAAGTGGTCCCGCATTAATTCACTGTTGCCTTCCATCTTCCCCTTCTGCAAACCCTGCGGTAAAACGTAACTACCTTGATTCTCCTATTGTTGACGAGGACTTAGTTAATAACTCCACAGGCACACTAGACTACCGTAACATTTTCAAATAATGGTCCAAACTTTTTCCACAATTTGTTGGAGTGCCAAATGAAAGTCTTCTCGATTTCATTCCACTGAAGATTATCAGATTAAATGCTGCCGTAAACAACACTTGGTAAAGGCCGAACGTTTAATTTTGATTTTCTGCCTCCGTATTTTGTTTTCAATTCCACAGCTACGGCGACAGTGGTCAACGCCACAGGTACCGGCAAACAGGCTTATTCCACAGAAACAACTTCCGATTAATTACCCTACCTACACTTAGATGATATACCCCGATCCCCTTAGATTACATAATCAGCTTTTTATGTTCTCCTACCTTCTTCACTGATACCGTCGGGTTAATAAACTTTCATCTCGTTCCGCATTTGACTATCAATGACTGCATGAGTTTTGGCAAGTGACAACTATTCCGCCAAAGGAGAACCTAAGTCGTCCGTCCTAGAAAAATGCTACGTCGATAAACCAGACACAGGATCTGCCGACGCATCAGCTCCAGACAACATTGAAAAGTAGACGGGACGCTACGCTGCGTCGTCCGCTGTCCCACACGTTATTAAAAACGGCCCTAAAGATAGAAAAGGCAACTGAGAAATCCATCCATAAGGGCACCATCAGTTGACCTAAGAATCGCAGAAGATTTATAACTTGCTTCGAAGATTGGGTTAGTACGTGAGAGGCGTAGGGAGTCACTAGCTGTTAGTCATGCGAATGCTTCCAGATCTGTTGTCCATGTCTTCGACACGAATCGTCTGCTATTTCCCACCAAACCATTAGGCCTTTAATCAGTTGCGGAAATGCATTCGTGACATAGGTGTCGGGTAAAGCAGAATTGTTTAATCCATCCTACAACTCCGGAGATGAACATTCCAGTCGTTACCGCATCTCCGAAAGATAAGACGAGAAGCACCCCGCAATCGGCCCGTTTTCTCCAAAGCACGAACAACCACGACCGAAGCAGGTGATGACTCCTTTAATTGTTCGCTCTCAAAATTCACTATGATAATCCTCCTGCAATATCCTGGTATTATGGGGAAATCCTAAAACCAACATGAAGCAATTAATCTCCAATGTGTTATAAAGCGTTAGACGCGGTGGCCGTAGTGTTCCAAACGGTGCTAGCATTCCTACAAGAAATTAGAAACAGATAAACTAGCTTGCCAGCCCGCACTCAGTCGAAACTGAAAACATACCGAGCTGTCTTATTAGATAGTTAACAGATTTTCCTCATCTGCTAGGGAAATTATGCTCCGTCTTTCTCATAAATGGTTCCTTTCCTGATTATTACCAAACATCCGTTACAACGCCAGTAAATAAATACGGCTCATGTTCTGTTTTCCAAAATGATCGGAATGCACATAATATGTCCTCTATCGCTAAACTGTTTTAAAAACACATTGTCATTAAAACTACCGGTGATTCGCATAGTCAATCAAATTCTCAAGTCGTCCCAACATGTATTTTGCATGCTCAGACTACTGAAATAGGCCATGTCCCTTCTAAATCCACTCCTTTTCGTAAGTATCATTTTTTCTGTGAGCTGTAGCAGCCGCACAAGCCCCCCTTTTCTCCGACTCCGTTTTGTCGGTCGATGGCCGCGACAAGCACTGACAGGCCGCTGACACACGACCACCCACACCGGCTAGAACTGGGGCCCCTCCTGTCCAGCTGCAGTGACTCCCGGCTGCCCTCACAAACTAGTATCACCTAACGCGCGTCGAACGCTTTGGCTTGATTCCCGTGAGGCCTTGTGAGTATGCGCCCTCCATTCCTCCCCCAATTTGTCCAATCACACGACCACCACTCAGATAGTCATTCCCCCCTTCCTGCTGACCCAGACACTCACGCCCGCGTAAACACACACCGCGACTGACGCTCTCCGTGAACGGACGCTTTTCTCTGTTGCAAGGTCATTCCCCCCTTCCTGCTGACCCAGACACTCACGCCCGCGTAAACACACACCGCGACTGACGCTCTCCGTGAACGGACGCTTTTCTCTGTTGCAAGCAAACAGCCAACTTACGGCAACCTGCCCTGTGTACAGAATAAACTAGTCCTCACAGCTCCCTGACTTCTGCCAGTAGACGAAACGAAATTATTGTGCGTGGTTTAAGTTGATATCACATCCTTGACCGCCACAAATTGGTGACCCCGAATTTCCGAACACTGGAATTCCGCAAACTTTTCGTCCACAACAATAATCCTCCGGCAACTTACAACGCGATGTCCCAAGACCAGAAGTCACTCATCAACTCAAATTCTCAAGGAGCTGGCGTACGCTGGGATCGGCTCGAGGAGGTATTAATGCGCCTGAAAGCCCAGCTTACTGCAGTTACCACTAACGGCCCGCGGCGAACACCAAACCGTCGCCGAACTTCCTCCGTTTCGAAAACCCACCGTCCACAATCTCCGAGTAGCGTCTGCTGGTATCACCAACAAGTTGGAGGAGCAGCTCGACGATGTCTTCCGTTTGGGACCTTTAGTAAGAAACAACGCAGACAAACTGCGGCCGAGACCACTGAAAGTCGTATTGGGAAACGAACAGCAAGCAAATCTCATCTTGTCGCGAAAGTCCAGGCTCCGAAACAACCATCGTGGAGCGTTTTTTCAGCCGGACTATCACCCAATCGAACGAATGAAAATGAGGACGCTGGTAGCGGAACTGAGAAAACGTCAGAGCGAGGGCGAAGTGAATCTGAAAATAGCAAACAACCAAATTTCAAAAATAGAGCGTTCCTTCCTGTGGAATCATCCGGTAACGATGACGGTAACAGCACCGGCGCTCGATTCCGACAAACTTCAGTAAATTCACAATCGACTAGTGGACAGGGTACGCCATGTGAAATAAACAGTAATAACTATCAGTCAAAAGCACCAGCAAACAATTTCCAGAGATCGAAACAGCCGAATAACATTAAAATGATGTACACAAATGTGCAAAGTTTATTCAACAAATTGGATGAAATAAAACTCACTGTGGCCCATTTCCAACCCCACTTGATAGCTTTAACAGAAACATGGTTAAGTGCGCAGACAGAAGATGCAGTAGTTATGCTAGATGGTTTCCAGATTCTCCGAATGGACAGAAACGAACGAAGGGGTGGGGGGATTGCGATATTTATACGAGATGGCATCGACTACGTCAGGGTTGAGTCTTCCCCATTTCGGCACATTGATTGTGAAATACTCAGTTGTTACTTGAAGGTGCCAAACCATCCAAGCCTCCATCTGGCCCTGGTTTACAGACCGCCAAGCCAGCGAACGGATGCGGACGATGCACTTATCACCGAGATAAAAGAAATTTGTCGAAGCAAACACATAATGCTACTTGGTGACTTCAAATGTCCAGACATAGAGTGGGATTTGATGTATTGCACGCGATCAGAAAACTCCTTCGAACAGAAATTTATGCAACTGATCACAACTGAGTTCCTTACCCAACACTTTAAAGTGAACCCTCGATTCAGGGATGGACAGCAGTCCAGTTGTTTAGACCTCATCATCACCAGGGATGATAGTTGCATTCTCGGATTGGAATCGCACCCGCCCCTTGGCCGAAGTGACCACTGCGTTCTGGTTTGGGAGTATAGTCATTTTTCAGTACCCGAAATTCGAGCTGCTGAGGAACGAAACGTATAGAAGGGGGATTATACCCGAATGAAAAACCTGTTACAGAAGGTGAACTGGAATGCAGCACAAGGACCTGACCCAGAAAGCGATTGGCTCTTCTTCAAGAACATAATGCAGCATTTGGTAGAGAGCTGTTGCCCACTGAAGAGGAAGCCGCGCACATCCCGACCAGAGTGGGTGACGTCATGAATAAAGAAGAATCTTAAATTGAGAAGGAGACTTTGCAAAAAGTACGCCAGTTTTCAACAACCAGAGCATTTGGCTGACTTCAAAAAACAGAGGAATTTATGTCGGAATCTGTTGAGGAGGCAACGGGCACAATTTGAGTCAAAACTTTTAAAAAATATCCCGCAAAATTCAAAAAAATTCTTTGGATACGTGAATAAAGCAAAACGCAACGGGGACTGCATTCCCTGCCTAAAAGATAGCCAGAGAAAAACGTTGTCTGACAACTCAGATAGGGCGAATCTGTTATCCGACTTCTTCACGTCTGTGTATACTGAGGAGCCGGCTTTTGATGAAGGAGTTTACCCCCCAAATGTCAAATCCAACAGTACAATTAGTACGGTGGACTTCACAACAGACACGGTAAGGAAAACTTTGAGGCAACTACAGCCCACTAAATCCCCTGGTCCGGACGGCGTGTTCGCGAAAGTTCTGAATGAACTCTCAGACCAACTGGCCTCTCCGTTATCCAAGATCTTCTAAACATCGATGGAGACCGGGGCTTTGCCTACCGACTGGAAGAAAGCAAATATAAGCCCCATTTATAAAGGTGGCGAGAAAACAGCCCCAAATAGTTTCAGACCAGTGAGTCTCACTAGCATCTGCTGCAAGTTGATGGAAAGAGTAATAAAAACGGAGCTAATGCGGCACCTCGAAGAAAACAACTTGCTCAGTCTACATCAGCATGGATTCCGAAGCGGTCGATCTTGTCTCACCAACCTCCTAGTATCCATGGAGAGCTGGACGAAATCAATTGACATGGGCTTATCAGTCGACGCCGTATACATCGACTTCAAAAAGGCTTTTGACAGTGTTCCACACAGACGACTTATATGTAAACTACGTCAAGTGGGCGTGAATGGAAATCTTCTGAAATGGCTAGCCGATTTTCTTACGGGCAGATCTTAGCGCGTGTGTATCGGGAACGCTAAATCGGAATGGGCATCCGTGCGCAGTGGCGTTCCGCAGGGAAGCGTTCTGGGTCCAATTCTGTTTCTTATATATGTGAACGACTGCCTGGACTGTCTGAACTGCGAGCGAGTTATGTTTGCCGACGATCTCAAATTGTGGCAATCAATAGAGAAGCCGGAAGATTCTGTACAATTACAAGACAATTTAAATCGCTTGCAAAAATGGTGTGACGAGTGGTGTCTAAGCCTCAATCGTAACAAATGCCAGCTTATCCGATTACGTTCGAGCAACAGGAGGCCGTTGAGATTTGAATCTCAGTACTTTATAGGAGGTCACCAACTCGAATCAGTCAACGAGTTAAGAGACCTCGGTGTGTGGATGACGTCAACTCTCAAACCATCGTCTCACGGCGCCACGGTATCAAAGAAAGCTATGGGTATTCTAGGCGCGATTAGAAGATCTTTCGTCAATTTTGATGAAGAACTTTTCGGCCGAGTATTTGGCGCATACGTTCGACCAATGTTGGAATATTGTGTCCAGGCATGGTGTCCCTGGACGAAAAAAGACTACACCCTACTGGAGAACGTACAACGTAGAGCGACCAGGCTAGTCGGCGGATTAGGTACCTTACCTTATGAGAGACGGCTGGAGAAGCTAAAAATATTTCCTCTCTCTTATAGACAGTACAGAGGGGACATGATCATGGCCTTCAGGATCGTCCGAGGGCTAGACTGTGCTCTTCAGTTTGACGACTTCTTCGAACTAGCGCGGACGACAAATCTCCGAGGGCACGCATACAAATTGAAGACGAAACATGCCAGACTCGATTTGCGGGCCAAATTCTTCTCTCACCGGCTGGTTGAGGGATTGCCGACGTTTCCATCGTCCTCATAGGCGCCGATTTCCCAGCTCTCTTCAATCTACTAGTTGATTTGAAGAATCGCCGACTCGTCGACTGCATCACCAACCTTCATGTCCGTTGTCAATCCGATGTGCACCCCTGCGTCAATCCTCTCACTGTTATGCCCATCTCTGACTGTCCTTTCCGCTCACTCCTCAGGCAGTTTCCCGCCTGATCAACCCCTCATTTCGTGAATTGGACATCAAACACACAGTCATCCACCACATTTCCACAACCGGACCTCCCACGTCTTGCCAACCACGTCGTATTGCTCCGGACCGTTTGAAGATTGCCAAGGCAGAGTTCGAACACATGCTTGATCTCAGCATCATCCGACAGTCCGACAGCTGCTGGGCATCACCTCTCCACCTTGTCCCAAGGAAGAGCGGTGACTGGCGACCGTGTGGTGACTATCGGGCGTTGAACTCTGTGACTGTCCCTGACCAGTATCCCGTCCCGCACATCCAAGAATTCCCTCTTTCGCTACATGGTAAGCGAATATTCTCCAAGATTGACCTTGTTCGTGCCTACCACCAAATCCCGATTGAGGCCAATGATGTGCCGAAAACTGCAGTGACCAATCCCTTTGAGTTATTCAAATTCATTCGTATGCCCTTTGGTCTAAGGAGCGCCATTCAAACCTTTCAGCGATTCATTGATCAGGTACTGCGAGGTCTCGACTTCGTCTACGCCTACATTGATGATTTGCTAGTGGCTAGTTCTGACGCTGCTGAACACGAGATTCATCTTCGACAGATCTTCGAACGGTTTGACTCCTTCGGCGTTGTAATAAATGCTGCTAAATGTGAGTTTGGAGTCCTCAGTCTTATCTTCCTTGGTCACGAAGTGAACTCAAATGTGATAAAGTCCTTCCCAGAAAAAGTTTCGGCCATATCAGCGTTCCCCGTCCCGACAACCATCAACCAACTACGCCGATTCTTGGGGATGGTGAACTACTATCACCGTTTTCTTCCCCATGGTGCCACCATACTGCAGCCTCTCAACAGCCTGTTGACCCACTCCAAGAAGACACTGGTGATGACCGAGGAGGCCGTCAATTCCTTCAATGACGTCAAGGCCGCACTTGCGAGCACAACACTACTAGCCCACCCCCGCGCTGATGCCCAACTAAATCTCATGACAGATGCTTTCAGCACTGCCGTTGGTGCGTCACTGCAGCAAACTGTTGGTGGTGCTCTACAGCCTTTGGCTTTCTTCTCGAAGAAGCTCAGCCCAGCAGAGACCCGCTACAGTGTCTTCGGCCGCGAACTCCTTGCCGTCTATCTATCCATCCGGCACTTCCGCCATATCCTCGAGGGTCGTGAATTTGTTGTTCTCACAGATCACAAGCCACTCGTTTTTGCACTGAGGGCCTCTCCCGATCGATACTCGTCCCGTGAAATTCGTCATTTAGATTTCATCTCACAGTTTTCCTGCGACATGCAATATGTCCATGGTAAGGAAAATGTGGTTGCTGATGCTCTTTCAAGAATCGAGATGGCTTCCATCACAACTGACGCCATAGGCTTCACACTCATGGCTGAGGCTCAGCGATCGGATGACGAGCTCTCCCAATACCGCCACGAGGACTCTTCTTTACGCCTTCAAGATGTCCCCCTTCCCACTGGCACTGGCACCATAACGCGTGATCTGTCTACCGGACGAGAACGTCCTTTTGTTCCAGCAACTTTACGACGACGAGTGTTCAACGCTCTTCACAAGCTATCCCACCCTGGAGTCCGGGAGACAGTGAAACTCATCACTGACCGATTCGTCTGGCCCAACATCAACCTGGATGTACGGCATTGTACTCGATCCTGTCTGGCATTTCAGCGAGCCAAAACACATCGGCATACTATTACTCCGCCAGGAACTTTCGCCACTCCTGATGCACGCTTCAGTCATGTGCACATTGACCTGGTAGGTCCGCTGCCACCATCTAACGGTTCTACCTATATGCTGACATGCATTGATCGCTTTACTCGGTTGCCGGTTGCTGTGCCCATTCAGGACATCAGTGCCGAAACCGTAGCAAGAGCTTTCTTGACTCATTGGGTGTCCAACTTTGGTGTTCCTGCGACTGTCACCACTGACCGCGGATCCCAATTCGAGTCCACGCTGTTTCGCGAACTCACATCCCTTCTCGGTACCAACCGAATCCAAACAACAGCGTACCATTCTCAAGCAAATGGTCTCGTCGAACGCTTCCATCGACAGCTCAAGACTTCCCTTATGGCCCAGCCCGATCCTTCCCGATGGTCTGATCACCTTCCCCTGGTGCTGTTGTCCCTCCGTTCCACTCTCAAGGCCGACATCGGTTGCACTGAGGCTGATCTTGTCTACGGAATCTCCCTACGACTGCCCGGTGAGTTAGTGTCTCCCTCAAACATGCTAACGTTTTTCGAACCGTGCAGTTATGTGGAGCGACTAAGTAGTGCCATGCGCAATCTCCGCGCAACGCCCCCTCGGGCGTCACCGACCAATTCCTTCATCCCTCCCGACGGGGATAAGTACGATTTCGTCTTGGTTCGGCATGACGCTGTCCGACGACTCTTCTAACCACCCTATGACGGGTCGCATAAAGTCCTTCGTCGATCTGACAAAGATGTTGTCATCGACCGCAACGGCAAGACCGACAAAGTCATCATTGATCGCGTCAAGCCGGCCTACATCGACGACAGTGACCATTCCTCACCCCAACACTGTACCCCGCCGCAAACATTGATGCCTCCACCAACTGGCGACAGCACCCATCCGGTTCGCCGCACACGATCTGGTCGTCACGTCCACTGGCCCGACAGGTTTGTGGCTGGCTAGCATGTCGACGTCTTCACTTCGTTTGGTGTCTGGGGGGTGGGGGTTGTAGCAGCCGCTCAAGCCCCCCTTTTCTCCGACTCCGTTTTGTCGGTCGATGGCCGCGACAAGCACTGACAGGCCGCTGACACACGACCACCCACACCGGCTAGAACTGGGGCCCCTCCTGTCCAGCTGCAGTGACTCCCGGCTGCCCTCACAAACTAGTATCACCTAACGCGCGTCGAACGCTTTGGCTTGATTCCCGTGAGGCCTTGTGAGTATGCGCCCTCCATTCCTCCCCCAATTTGTCCAATCACACGACCACCACTCAGACAGTCATTCCCCCCTTCCTGCTGACCCAGACACTCACGCCCGCGTAAACACACACCGCGACTGACGCTCTCCGTGAACGGACGCTTTTCTCTGTTGCAAGCAAACAGCCAACTTACGGCAACCTGCCCTGTGTACAGAATAAACTAGTCCTCACAGCTCCCTGATTTCTGCCAGTAGACGAAACGAACTTATTGTGCGTGGTTTAAGTTGATATCACATCCTTGACCGCCACAGATCCTTGTCTACTTTGATCTTAACATCGTCTTTGAGAATGTGCCTTATAGACGACCCTCACTTAAGATGGAGGTTTTTGGAATGCACAGTCCCATTATTGACTTCAATAGGTTATGGCTATCTAATCGGAAGAATAGGTCTGAGTGGGATTCTCACGTGCCAATGAGAGCTCTATTGTGATCGGTGTTCTTAAAGGTACCCTGCTGGTTCCTCCTTCGCTTCTGCTTATCATTAATGATATTTCGGCGGATGTTAAGATCGTCAGTCTTCTTTTTCCGCTGACCATCTTAAATGTGTTTATTCTTTTTTCCAAATCCACCACCCACAGTTGTTTAAAGCAAACTAATACTCACTTTCTCGCGCTTTCTGTGTAGAGCTCAACATGGCTAAGGTGATTTTCCACTTCTAGATGCCGCTACGCATGCTGCGGACCAGAAAGCACTTCTACCAGTGACCACCTAAGGCACTCCTATAACAGAACTCCGTCGTCAGGGACTTAGATTTAAACTACATCAAAATTTTCGGATCTCCCTCCGCTCGCGACAGAATCACTGTCACAAAAAAACATTATATTGACAGGATGTTATTATCGACAAGGACAAGTGAGACAGGAATGACCATTTCTGGCCTATTATCCGTCGTCAGCCATTCATATCCAACCCTGAAGTATGGAAAACCTGGGGCTCTATCCCACGAAATGTTAGTTAGAAGTTCGACGCCCCTAACCACTGAGTCAAAGACTCTGTCTCGTCAGTTGCGATCGGGAATATACAGTTGTAGAAGGGCGATCGCCGATAGTTTTTAAGGAAATCACTCATATTTTGGGATTGGATTTGACTACCTGATGACAGCTTATAAGCCAGAAATTGTCACTTCAGTCTCCTGTGTCTTTGTCGGCGACTACATTTTGCGTAAATCTGGCCCTTATCTCAACAACTATGTTTCGATGCAGGTTCTACACTCTTGTTTGATCCCTTGTGTCGAAGCACTAGTGCATTCAGACAGACGAACGATCGATTTTTGGTTATGAATGATAATTAAGCGTTATTCAGAAAACCAACGTACCGACTTTCAGTTTTTTAAAGGAGGACTTCGATTCAGTCTCAGTATGCTTTGCAGAATAAGCCTTCTGTTAACTTGGCCAAATTTATTCCGGTGTTCTAGCAATCTATCACAGTCTGGCACTACAGGAGCTTCCGAGATGCTTTTAAATGAAATGCCATTTTTTCGATACCTCCATGACGTATTGTTCAGAAATCTCACATAGCCCTTCACAAAGAATGCTTCCTAATAACGTGTGATAACCACGTCGTTACCTTCCATATTTAACTTCTCATCTCATAATATGAATATGTTCGGACGCTTATCTGGTCACTAATATCCTTTGCTACTCTTCCACTTGTCGGTGATTGGCAACTATTCTACAGTCGCATGTTACAATTTTGCTAGTTTTTCTCATTTATTTCTAACCCAGAGTAAATGGCAAAGGCATTAACAGCCAGAGTGTGTTCTGGAAATCATATTGTTCGAGGTGCAACCTGTCGACTTTATTCTCATCTAAGAAACATGCGCAAACGTCTTCTTATAATAAACAATCATTTTACTGAACTGAAACTCAGGCGAAAAAGGCAAAATCCTTGGGATTTGCCGGCGGTCAGTCTGGTGTGATACAGCAAAAGTAGACTGATTCTTTTTCGCTTGGTTTAAGAAAGTGGTTTTCCGACCAAAAGGACAGGCCGTCCACAGAGAGTGCGTTCTTGTAGTTTCAGAGTCAAGTATTGTACGGAGCTCCCTAGGGATTGCGATTTCCCGGCCCGATAGACCCTCTCCGACCTACCCTGATCGAGCACTTTTCTTTTAACTTATTTAATCCGGTTTTTCCGCTGTTTTACCATTGCTATATCCCTAAAGAAATTATGTTCATTTTCCTCACTGTCGACTACCGTGCTATTTATTGTCTCCTGACCCACTTAACCAGTCTATCAGAGAACCCTTCGTAGTTGATCGTCCACTGAAGGATTCCGAAAGAACCGACTAATCGACTCCCATAGTCAACGAAAAGACGTAGGATATTACACTAGTTCGTAAGTAAAGAACGACATATCGCGAAGTTAGCATACCTTTTTCATTAGTGTCTGCGTTGTCTACATTATCAGCAAATTGTTTTAAGGGCCTTACATTTATTTTAAAGATCACTCCGTGTTCTCGGTTGGATAAATATGTCGGAGGAGCAGGTGCGGTTGCTTGTTTTGAGTACAGTTCAATCTTCAAAACGGAAAGCCTGGAAATCTTGCCAAAGAAAGTTAGGAATAATTTTAAACGCCAATACTAAAATAAGACCCTCTGACAACTGTTCGCAGACCTAGCCATTCTCTGCGCAGTATATCTGGCATCACCGTTGACACGTCTAACGTCGGAGGGGATTGCAGTTAAACCTCAAACAGCCTTTTCTGCTATGCAGACTGTTGGGGCAATTCATTCGTAGACGCTTGTGTTACATCCCTGACCGAGACAAGCCTGTAATACGGATAACATTGTGCTAGCCTCTGTCTAGGACTGCACTAGCAGCTCGAACTTTTAGTATTGTGTGCGGCTACTGATCCGATGCCAACCACGTGAAGTGACTGTTGGACGGATCGCGCCTTCCGGGACTTTCGAAATAAGTCAGCTAGTCAGGAAACTAGCCAGAAACCAAACGTTTCTCTGTTAGCGGATGGCCACCTCACGAACTTCTTTGCTACGACCGCATTCCTTAATGGGAGGCTTGACGGTGCGGGTGATTTTGTGGCTGTCCTGCTGCGCCTCGGCAAAGCCTTTCGATACAGGCCACCATCGATTGCTTGTAGAAGAAACTTGATTGAAGTGACAGGAACCGAAATAGCTTAGATTGCTATTTTTATCGAGTGTCGGACCAACAGGTCACCTCACTTAGGCTACCGCTCCATAGTCTTGTTTATTTGAGATCTGTGGTAGAGTCGTTATGTTACCATATTGACATCGATGACGCCACGAACCGGTCCCTAACAGCTGACCGATGCTTAGAGATAACCTAAACACATTAATCAGAACACAGGGCTATTATTATGTCCATTTTGAGTAAGCATCGCGCTGTTCAGTTAGATCGGTATGTAAATGCGGTAGGTTTAGGCGACGAATCAATTGCCCGAGTCAACTCAGTTTCCGACTTTGGATCTTTTACCCGCACTAGCTTTGCGCCATGGACAAAGTATTTACAAACAGCTTTAAGGGTAGGCGAGCAACTCTTCTTTTTTTTCAAAGGTGTTTCCACTGCACCAACTAGAACATCTTTTTGTCGACCAGGACAGGAGTGCCTTGCCATAGCTGTGGTTTGAATAAGCTTTATTTCAGTGTTATATTTGTGAAGCATATTATGTATGAAGTCAAGCTAAGATATGACTTCGACAGTTTTGGTCTGCATAAATACAATTCCGACTTACGCTGCTTTCGACTGCCAATGACAAACTTCATCGAATGAAGCACCAACGCACTAAGCAAGCTCTGACATTCTGAATAGTGTGGATTTTCAGCAGTATTTTTTCTCATGCTAATGAATTTTTAACTTCCTAAAACCATGCAGCCTGTTACACCCCACTTACTACTTCTTTGAGTAGACTTCTACCATACTGCCTGCTTTTTGTTTTCAGTTTTGAAAACCAAACGTAAATTCCTATTGGCAACTTGAAACGATCCTGTTTGCAAGAAGAGTGAATGCTTTACAACCTTCCGAGTCTCGGCTCACAATATGCACTTCAAAAAGGATATGAG
>CACRXP010000210.1:286243-297430 GCA_902702965.1 Spirometra erinaceieuropaei
TCCTCCTCATCCTCCTCCTCCTGCCCCTCCTCCAATTGTTTCCCTTATTCCTTACCACTCTCTGCTCTTGCCATTTATTCCTTACTTTTCAAATCACTCTCTGTAGGGCAGGTGGATGGCATGCAAGAAACTGGCCAAACTATCTACCGCAATGCGTGCTCTTCGCCTCCTACGACTTGCCAAAGAAGTCGACGACCGAGGAGAACCGTCCTCCCGCGAAGTGCTAATCTCCCTGCCGAAACTTCCGCCTCGCCCTAGTTCGGCGCTCCCTGCGGGCTCGAGTAGCGATCGTGACTCCTCTCTTGACTCCATGTATAGCTCCTCACGACGTCGACAGTACTATTATAAGAAGGTGGGGAGTTTTTCCACTTTTGCAGCCCTGAACGCATACACTATAAGCCGTAGTAGACGAACTGTCCTTTATGAATTCTTATTCGGAGCAGTGGACCGGTCTCTTCTAGCGTAACGAGCAAACCACATTGACCTGTTTTTTTTTCTACTAGTTCCTAGTTATCACTAAACTTAAATACGATTTTTCTGTCCATTTCGATCAGGTGCCCGACCTGATGACCTGCTGCTTACCGGTCGCGGACTCACAGAACTACCTCTTCTTCATTGACCTTCGTCTCAATGCCTGCGCTCCAGAAGCACAGAACGTTCGAAATCGACCCTGTCATCGTCCCGAATCGGAAGTCCTAGGCTTTGGTCTACTAAGCAGAAAGCCCCTATATCACGTTAGCACCTTTTCCCTGTTTCCACCGTTTACGTTTCAGGGTACTTGTTGTGTGTATTCGGGCTATGGTGGCCTATGGAATAAGGAAGAAAGAAGCAGTGAGGTCGATATAGAGCACAGATCTAACGCCTACCCCACCCATTAGAAGCAATCATCTGCGATTTTAAATTATGGAAACGAACTAACAGTCGCAGTCGGGTATGTTGCCAACTGACGAGATAACTCGGTTCTAGCCAGGACCAGGTGCTAGACTTCATTGACACCTTCCGAATATGGCCTTCACTACAGTCAATTACGCGAGATCCATTACACCCTCATTCTTTGAACCTTAGATCGTGCAGAACTAGAGATGAGGCCTCATATGACACATGGAGGCGGACGATTTAGTCCTGTTAACCACTGCGGCCGTCCTGATTTTCAGCCTTCTTGACTAAGCTCTACCATTGGGACACAGTGGATGTGAAGAATAGTGGCAAATGTTGAGTTCCATATGTGTTTGTGTGTGACCAAGGAAGAAGAGAGGTGAATGCGCACCGGAACAATTTACTTTTTTTGAGCTTTCGAACTGGTGCAGGAGTCCATCGTCAGAGGTAGACGCAGCAACAAAAGGGGCAACCGGTATAGGGAACATTTGCCAAGCAACGATCAGTTACGCAGGTCTGGAGGGGGCTGTATGTCGGCGCCAGGTTGACACACCGATTGACTGACTTCTGATCCGAGGTCCGGACTTCAATCAGTTCTCCACTTGTCTTGCCTCCGGCCTGGGCCATTATCTTGGTGGCCGCGAAGTTAGTCTGGTTACGCTTTTTGAATTTCTGCCGCTCAGCCAGTTCATGTTCGTGTATGCGCGATCCGAGCATGCGTTTAGTCCGACCTGTGTAATCGCGAGGACAGTTTAGGCAGAGGGTAAAGTGCGCTGTACCAAACTACGCCCTGGGGTTAAGTCGGCACTTGATTTTCATGACCCTACTGGGCATGGTAGTTTCGGGCCGGTTTACAATATGGACACCTACTCCTGTACGGCAGAGCATATCATATCCTTGGTGATATTTCCGTCCGCGTCCCCTGAGGGTGAACACATAGGCATCGGCTTATAGGCGCCTTTGGATAACCGTTCCGCGTAAATTGGTCGCGGAGATACCGGGTCTCACGTACTTTCTCCTTCGGATTACCTCAGTGAGTCTGAATCCGTCTGAAGATCGTTACCACGGCTTCATTCGAGAGCCACTGGTTGGGTGTCGTGAAAACGGAGAAGCTGTAGTGTCTTCGATGACTTCCTGTGAACGGTCATCTCAACTTCCCTGTTAGGACTTCGCCTGACGAACACGTCAAGGGAGGGCAGTTGCCTCCGTTCTCGCCTTGCGAATTGCATGTCAAGAAGGTTATGTAAGTGCTGCAGCATGTTCTTCCAGACGATGGTGAACTTGTCATCAACGTGACGGGACCGGTTCACGCTAGCTAAAGGCAGTCCTTCCCAGCTCCTGTGTGTGGATGTGGTCGTAAGGGGGGAAGTAGATGAAGGTAAATTCTGCATCACTGTAGGCACATTCACGCGCAAGTCACCATTGCGTTCTAGTCGGAACAATGGTAGCTTTAGTCGTTTACGACATGCTTGCAAAAAGTAGCAGTGGATTTGAGCCGTATTGTAAACTTTTTGGGCAACATTAGTAAATGCGGAGACATGATGTTTTATGAACTGGCATTCTACGGTCTTAAAAAATCTTATACTTTTGTAAAACTGAATTATATCCTTCCTTCAAGTAGTAAATTTGAAAAAGACGTAATTTTCTACCAAAGGAGTAAAGAAAGAATGTTTGTTTGCATGTTTACTACGAGATATATTCGAACTTATAAGGGCATCGGGAATCCATGGCAAACGTCCATACTACTTAAGTAGACACTTTTTACGGCTGGAAAAAAGTTCATCTTAAAGCCGGCATCCTGATGTAACTGACATATCTTGGGGTTATTCTGCACGGTGAAAAATATTACAACCCTACCTAAGTATTCTTTTTGAGTCGAAAACGCATTTCAGAACTTCGGTTACCATTTCGTGGGTCAGCACATCTACTGTATTCGCAAGTAGTGGTCTGGTTATGTCCTGAGTGCAAATGCCCTTTTTAGAACGGCATCGCAATCCTCGACGTGTTGTACAAATCTTTGCCTATGTGCATTGAGGTTACGCACGTACGCCCACCTTAGTTTAAAAAGTGCCCACTACAAGAAAAACACATACGAAGACTTAACTGTCCCACCGCGTTTATTGGCGTAGGAAATAGATTGCATAGGAACTTATGAGTAAGTAAAACACACCTTTTACCTTTAGAGAAGCCCACCTTAAAGATACTGCACCCGATGTCGTTTGCATGCATCACATTGTAATCTTGAACTAAAGTCCAACGTCCCGTTATCCTGATAGTGACGTAGGAATTCTCGTTTCGGACCTCTGTGCTCCGGTGTCCTGAGGTTGCGGGCGTCAACTTGCTTGTCCCAAACGGTTGACCGTCCATCAGAGAGCACTCGCTCACCAGCAAGCTTGGCCAAACAGTTTCATTCTCATAACGAAAAATAAATATACCGTTTTTGATGTGCGAATGCCGGCGTCTCCTTTAAGAACAATATTACACAAATCTGCCTTGCTATGATAGTTGCACCTCCGCGAATCAGATTGTATGGATTAACAAGAGGTTGCACTTTTGATATGCCCTCGAAACGTCGGGTATTCGTTTACAGTGCCGCATGAGCTACTTAGGTGGCATTTTTTCATGTATAGGTGTGTACACATGCTTCATACATTCATTCTTTTCTCCCTTGGGTGCATACAGGTTCCCTCCTTCCCAATCTTTAGTCGTTCGGGAGAGGAATCGGTGCGACTAGTGGAGTTCTGGTCGCCCACTGGTTCGGATATCACCGACGGCGCCGATAAACTGCCTCGCAGAAGTAGGCCTCTTGACAAGCATCAATTATCTCTGCTCGCGCGTTTTCACCGCATCGTATTCCGAGTGCGTTTTTCACTCTGCATACTATTTTTTGTAGGCTCAAAACTGTGCGCTCTTACAAGAACGTTTGCGCTTTTCAATCCTACCTTTTCCACCTTAAAAAAGCTTCTTTGGCGGGGAAGGGTCGGGCGTTTATTGACCCCCATGAAACATCCATCTGTTTACTTGTTTCCCATACTAGACTGTATTTATTTAAATTATTAGTTTGGAACCAAAGTTCGTGCTGTTTTTAACATGTTAAATGAAGGTGAAAAAATAATGCCCATTGGCGTTAATATCTCTCTTACTGTTTTCTATCAGACCGTTCAATATAGATATATAATATAATATATAAGGTATAACAATATAATACATAATATGATATATAATATACTAATACATAATATATATATTATATAATAATACTATGATAATACTATGCTAATTATGCTAATTATACTATGCTAATAATGATAATACTATACTAATAATACTCTAATAATACTAATAATACTATTGTATATATTATGTAATGACATAATATATAATATATATGAGATGGTATTGTTAAACAGTGTAAACAGGTCATACTTGAGTAAATCCTGTCTAGAATGTTCACTTTTCCCTCCCCCTGCTGCTGTTGCCCCTCCTCCTTTTCCTCCTCCTTCACCTCCCTTCTCTTGTCCCACCTCCAAGGTTAATACTGCTGCTACTCTCATTACCGCCATGATTGGTTAGTATCAATACACCGACCGTCTGTAGGAGACACTGACATTACATGCCTTTCCTGTTAATTTATACACTCCTTTCTTCTTCTTCCATAAAGTCAGTTCTGCGTTTCGAGAAGGATCTCCTCATTACTTTTGACCCCGAACAAGCCTACACCCAAGTCCTCGTGGTGCCAGTTCGCCAAGGTTAGTTTGCATTCAGTTATCTATCTGTCTCTGTTCACGCCTCAGATATGGTTATATTTTAACTCTGTTTGTCCTAGATACCTTCGACATTGACTGGGACTTTGTCAACCTGACTCTTGACTCCTACTGTCCGAAGCTCTGCGATTGTCGCCTCCTGCCTCGAATGAAACAGTTACTGCCCAACCCCATGTCGATCAGTAACGAGCCCTCTTCCACACTACCACCTACCAACAAAACACCCAACCCCGTTTTCGAGTTTAGGGATGAGGACTACGGGAACACTGTGGTCACTCCGACCTATCGAAACCTTGATCAGCCCCCTCACTACTATGTCGCAGAAATTCGGTAGGATCGTTATCTCCTTGTCTTTCCCCTCTCACCAAGTTTTTCTAGACTTTCCATGGGTTTGAGTCGAGCATGCTTCGTGGAACCATAAAACAAATCTGTGCCAGCGGCCCATGTATACATCTGTATCAGCTGGTGAATGTCGCACTTCTAAAAAACTCAAAAGGCAGTTCGTGCCAACCGGTGTTTGAAATTAACGACGCGTATTATGCCATAAGTTTAGACAGTTAAGGTTTCAGAAACGATACCCTGGTATTAGAACGTAACACATCTTTTTCAGCCGAAAAAAGCGACAGCTCATAAACTTTATGTGTGCGTCCTACTCTTATCAAAAAGTAGCGACTGCCAATATGGTTCCTTGGAATTGGTTAAATTCTTGCCTTATGTAATTTATGCCTCTTTAAAGATGCTTTCGACCGAGAAATATTTTTTAATCAATCGGAACTCTCGTAATAATTTTAAGTAATATTAAACCTTTCCCTACGCTCTGACATACTGACCTCTTACGTTCGTCTGTGTAGATGCAGCTTGAGAAAAGGTCACCTCTTAGGCAGTCGCTAGTTCTTCATTGATTCCCCGTGCTGGAAATCAGTTGGTTTCTAGAAGATATGTCCAAACTGTGCAAAAGTTTGCGTGGTAAGACTTTCGACGCAACTCCTGGTTAATTTTCCCACAGCCCCTTAAATGCCATCGTAGCAGTTCACGTGCCACCGCCGGCATTTATGAAACTTTACGCACTGTATAGCCCTGTAGAAAAAAATATCTGGCTGTTATTTGCAGCGTATTTTTTTCACTGAGGGATCACTGTTCCACTCCGTATCCATCACTATTCACGTCGATTGCATTGGTCTTCTTGTTTGTAAACGACAGAACTTTGGCGTTTTGCGAGGACTGGCAATCAGTGATCGGACGTCATATCCGCTCCGTCCGAGAATGCTTTTGAGTAAATTATCTTACTACCCAACGTATATCTTAAGATATTTGCTGGAAATGCGACTCTCAGGGTATAGGGAAGAAAACTCATCGCAAAAATCGTAAATCTGCCCTGAATCTATAACAACACACTTCTTAATTTCTGCCAGTATTTTTATATGTTCCTTTTTGCCCCAGGTCTTGCCTTTAAAGCGTTTTGAACGTTTTCCGCCTTTCTCGGAACGCCTCCAGAGTTTAGTCTCAAAGCTCATCAGTCGACATTCCACTTGGGCATCATTGAACTGATGCTGTGTTTAATGATACAGCAGGGATCCGCAAATCTGTCCTTAACATTAGCGCCAACTTCCGCCCATAATTGCATAAGTCAATTCGGTTTCTAAGTCAAATAATCAAATATTGGCTCTTTCCCAGCTGAAATTTATCTGAACAAGAACCAGCGTTTCTTGTTTAATTTTTCATCGTCGTCGCCAACCTGTTTTAGGTCATATTTAAATCAGGCTTTTTAGTGGACATTTTTCTCTTGATCCAAAACAGACACGACCTCAGCCCTCTGACGGCCTTTCCATCAAAACAATTTGCTACCTTCGCTGACTACTACACTAGCAAATATAATGTGAAGTTGTCTACACTGGACCAACCCCTGCTCGACGTAGACTTCACGGTTCTGCGTCTGTGTCTCATTGTGCCACGCTACCTCAACCCCCGGGGTCACAGTCTGCCCACCACAAATGAGGCTAAGAGACAGGAACGGCTGGAAAGTGTGCGTCACAAGCAGCTCCTCATCCCCGAGCTCTGCTATCGACACGCATTCCCCGCTTCAGGTATGACACTAATATGACTACTGGTGTCATTTAAGTAGCGAATGTATCGGAATTTAGAAATTTTAAGTCATTGTTTTTCTCCATGCTTCGGACAGTATGGCGCAAGGCCGTCTGCCTGCCGAGCATAATCTACCGGGTGGAACACCTACTACTGGCGGAGGAACTGCGTCAATGGGTTGCCCGCGACACGGGTCTCGGCTCTGTCTTGCCGACACTGTCGCAAGCGACGGAGGAATCTGTCTTTCCCCCCCTCCGTTTCATCTTCCCCGTTGAACTCACCGGTCAAATTCACCGCCAGCGACGGGTAGACGAGGAGAGGGCAGCGTCAAATTCTGCCGGGCGACAACAAGGCCGTTTGACAGCGAACAAACGACGGAAGCTTCGCAGCGGGGGAGCAACTATGACGACTGCCGAAACACAGGACTCGGGCGAGGCGGAAGATGGAGAAGGCAGTACACCGAAGGGCAAGATACAGGAAAACAGGGAGAGCGAAGAAGATGAGGTGGAAGAGGAGGAGTTGCAGAAGCCAACTTCTGTTCGCCTTAGGCTCTCTGCTTTGCAGCCGGAGAGCGATCGACCAGAGGACGGTCTGCGATCGAACATGGAAAAGTTACTCATGGAGTCCAAACTCGTGTCCGGGGTTGAGAAAATTTTCGAAGATACCATGCAGAAGACTGGTACGTAGTGTCTGCTTATCAAAACTGTCAGTTAAGGGCTTGATGCTGCGCAGGGCTTTCATCAGCTACCGTTCTATCCTTCCATATTCCTCCACAATTTTCGCATATGCGATTTTGACATCACGAAGGTGTAAACACGTGTCAATCTGTTTGGCTTTCCAAACCAACCAAGCTATAAATAAGAGGATGGTGTTTGCGGATAGGCGACACCCTGTCAGACCATAAAGCAGGCAAAAGAATTATGACAAATCTACCTGTTTTTTTTTATCCATTTAGTTCTGCCAGTTTCGCGTGGTCGCCTTTCGATTTAGCAGTTGATCATCTTTTTTCTATTTCGAGCTTTGTTTCTCTGCGAAGTAAAACCGATAAGCGAGGTTTTTCTCATTCATTCTCATGTCTATCCTTTCTCCCCTTCACATTTTTCACTGTTGTCATTTTCCATAATCCCCTTCTCCGCATTGCCTCCCCGGCTTATTCTTCCCTTTTTCCTTATCGCTTTTCTCTTCGGCCTTCTCTCCGTTCTTTTTCTTTTTCTCCTCCTTTATTTTCTTCTTTTTTCTTCATGGATAACCAAGGTGGGAGCAACATCTCAAGGGTTTTCAGACCTCGAAATCATTTTTTTTCGATGCCTTACAAACTCCTGTTTCACTTGTTACTGCAGAATTACCGAAGTTTCCATGGCTTCACATTTGTGCTCTGACTTTGCAAATAATTATGAAAAGTACAACTGACTGCCGTCTTGGGCAGATTGTTCGACATGTGTGAGTTGGTGAATGCTGAATCAGGGGATGCTTGTCATTGTACGATCGAGAAAAACATCAACGCTCGGTTCTTCTGGTGGTTTCACCTGTCCAACTGATACCTGTCCACATTTTGCCGTAGTCCCTGACCATGTACATTCTGATCCCATAGTTTGATCTTTAACTCGCCATGTGCCTAGTTATGATCGATTACAACAAGGATAATACTTTTCCCGGAATGCTCTATACCTGCCCCAACAATCTCCTTTTCACACATATATAAGTATGTAAATCAGGTGGTACCGACAAAGACAAGGGAGACCGGAATGGCCATTTCTGGCTTATTAACCGTCATCAGCCAGTCATACCCAACCCCAAGTGTGAATCACTTGAGATTCGAACACGTAGCTCAATGGTAGAGCGTCAAACTCCATGAGCAAAGATCCCGGGTTCGAATCTCAAGTGATCTACACTTGGGGTTGGGTTATGACTGGCTGATGACGGCTAATAAGCCAGAAATGGCCACTCCGGTCTCCCTTGTCTTTGTCGGTACCACCTGATTTACATCATTCTACTAGTCGCTGTGCGACTGCCTGCGAGGGTTCTAGTATGAGCCCCAAGACACAACGGAACGAGCATGTTCCGTATCCTGATCGGTGAGCGCCCACCATCATACATAAGTATGCATGCTCCAGCGCAATGTTTGGCGACACAGAACCTACTTCATGCAAAATTAATAGTGTTTCCTGTTTGTTATCGTAGGTGAAAACATCTCGGAGGCCTCGGAGGGGGATAGTCTCCTGTAAGTACTTTGTTTCGTTTACTACTTTTCCTTAGTGTCACATAGTTCCGTTATTTTCACCTCTGGGGTTTTTGTTTTGTAGCACATGCGCAGTATGTTCAGGAATCCATATACATCTGCCTCCCTTCCAGATAAAGCTTTCTTGTGCAAAGAATTAAGTGGGATCATGATCTTAACTAACGGGCTGCAAATCTTCAGTTATTTGAATAAGGCAAGGTCGACAAAGCATGCGGCATTTACTGACGTCATAAATTTCGAGACCTCTCATTCAGCTGCACCAAAAAAGTCAGTGACCATCTATCTCCCCTTCAAGGGTGATAACTTGTCAAACGTGATCAAGCGACGACCTCGGTGCACAATCGAAAGGACGTATGCCGCCTCTAACTTATTGTCCATAGGCACTACAACGGCCATTCCAGTTAGACCAGCTGAAGACATTTTGCCTATGCATGCCACATCAAACTGCATCTATGAGTTTACATGTAGTTTCGAATGCAAGTATATTGGGCGCACGCAAAGGCAGTTGGCAGCTCGGTCAGCTGTACACATGGCAAAGTGGCTGCCTAAGGCGGAAAATAAGGCTCAATCACAAAGCGCCTAGTGGACACGGGCCATACGGTGGACCCAATGGTTGCATTCAAGGTCCTGTTTCGGGCGACGACCAAGCGTCTCTTGCGCTTTGCAGAGGCCGCTGCTATACGGAGGAGTAAACCAGAACATTGTAAGCAGTTGGACTTCATGATAAACCTGGCACTACCATGGTAAAGATCGATTATGGACGAAACCCTGTTCTCATATACGCCCTCTCATTTCGCTCACACCCCCCCCCTCCCTCTCCCGGCATGACTGAATGCTGCCCGCGCGTTGCACTTTCATGTTACCTATCCCGTTTTATCTCCATAGGTCGATCGCTGATTGGACAGTTTACCTTTTCATATAACTATGCAATGGTCGTGTGCAGCTGAATGAGAGGTATCGGAATTTATGACGTCAGTAAATTCTGCATGCTTTATCGTCTTTGCCTTATTTAAATTTATTCCGGTAAATCATTGCTTCAATCTTAAGTTATTTCTTTCATATTGCCACGCTCACAGTCCAATGAACATCCCTCCCAGCCGCCCGTGTCAGCCTCACTGCAATAGACATCACTACGTGATCAATGTCTACATTTTCCGCCAAATTTCGTTATGTAAAATCAGTCGTGTTTAAAAGTTTTGCTGACAAAGATGGACTTTGGAATGACCATTTATCGTTTGTTTGCTAAAATCTTAATTTTTGATCACTAACTGCCGTTCCACCGCCTGCGTGGACTGCAGACCCCCAACTCCCAGTTTAGGTGAAAATGCTCATTTCCTTTCCACAGTCTGTGTAAATCGGTGCTTGCCACTCTTATGTCGCTTATGTTCACGTAAAAAGGATAGTCAGGCGCTTAGTTTATTTTAGTGCATTTGAGAGGAATGAAGTTATCAAGGTTAGTATATGAGAGATATTGTTGGTTGAAGAAATCGTAATTTAACACCTTTTAAACAGCCTGTAATCTCATGCGCGCAGGTTCTTAAGTATACTTACGCAGCCCATTAATCCGTACATATATTGAAACAACAAGTGCGTCAGAACGTCCATATCAGGCAAAGTTGAAGTAAAGACTCACTTATTCATTTGACTTGTCGGGAATCGAGCACACGACAGCAAAGGCAAGAATTGAGTATAACCAACGTTTTAACCACTTGAGCTACGTGGTTCCGACCAGGGACCGTGAGCCAAGCCACATTGTATCAAGTTACCCGCCCGGCCTAACGCAACGTCTGGAATCCACCAATTCTGATATAGTAAACTGGCCGCCCAAGCAGGATTTACTAGTCACCAGATAACTGCTGGGCTCACTTAATTAATAGGCGTTTTGACAGATGTGAATAATTTGTCCGATCCAGATGTGATCAGACTCACGGCTCCCGGTCGGAGCTTCGTAGCTCAGGTGGGTAGAGCGTTGGTTGTACGCCATCCTCGCTACTAAAGCCCTGCTCCTGCTGTCGTGGGTTCTAATCCCGCCGAATCTGCCGAGATTTTCGCGTAAAAATGAAATAATTTTATAATAACTTGCATACCAAGCCTGTTGAAGGACTTCGAAGACATTCAAAAGCAGGTCCTCATTTAACAAATCAATTAGTCGCGAAACTTTGCAAGATCACAGCCCTCTGTACTTCCAAATTGTAACTTTCGAAAAGACATACATACTATGTAGGA
>CACRXP010000210.1:325309-368752 GCA_902702965.1 Spirometra erinaceieuropaei
TGGAAGAGGAGGAGAACGAGGATGTTGAAGAGACGTTGGCAGCATCTCGGCCGCCGACGCGACTGCCGCCAGTGGACAAAGAACTATCGCTCCTGCCATGGCGACGGCGTCGACTTCCTCTCCGACTCCCACCAGCACCGTCTGCAGAATAGATTGTGGCGGTGGGAAGGCCAAGACCCTCCGAGGACGCTCGATCGCCGCCGCCGCCACTAGTGTAGGGCACCTCGGAGACTTCAATGCGGAAGTTCATCGCGGGTTTAAACACCTTGAGCTGGTCGACGAAAGCGAGGACTTTCGGTGAGGCCATTTCCCTCATCTCAGCCAAAGTCATGCAACTGGTGAAAAATAAACGTGTTTGCTGATTTCCAAAAAGATGTGGTCACACTAAAACTACCTCCATCGGTTCTCTAACGATACTGACGAGACAACATTGGTTTCCGCATAAGATCCTCCGCAGTATGCGGAGAATTTTATGAGACATTGACTGAAAGATTTAAACGGACTTTCGAGTGTAAAAGGTTACTTGAAGTACAGAAGGCAAGAAAAATGATCTCAAATTAGTTCAGTCACAATGACATGTAGACTTTTGGAAAGACGTTCCATTAACCTGTGTCCGCAGCCCTCCGTAAAACAAGACTACTTAGGTAGTGCACTGTTTCACAGTGGCTTTAGTCAATTTCCTCAGAAAGCATCTACGAGGAGCACTTTTTATAGTTGCTTTACATGGGGACATGCTACCTTGGAGGTAGGTACCTGACGGTCAGGCTCCAGAAACCGACTTGTCGAGAATTTTTGCCTACAGGAAGACAAAGGGCACAGGAATATTCATTTCTGGCCTACTTGCCGTCAGTAAGGAGGCCATAAATTAACCTCGGGAGAGATCCTGAGATTTCAACCCGAGTCCCTTATTCATCACGCATTTGCAAGACGAGCGCTCTTACTGCGTGATCTATCCGACTTACGTCCTGATGGCAGCAATCGGTAAGGTTCCAAGGCCCACGGAGTGACATTCAGTGCCTGATGAGAGCGGGCATTTCTACTTCGTTCAAGGGCCCCTTGGTGGCTATCAACTAACAATCAGGAAGTGCCCATCGGCCATTTCTGGCGTATGTGTGTGCAGTGATCAGCCAGTGACATGTTGACTCGAGGCCCGGCGCCTGAGATTTCAATACGAGTCAGTCTGTCATCGGGCACATCACAGCCAACGTTCATATCTGCCTTGGACGAAAGATAAATGGGCGAACGCCACCCGCGTGTGAAACTTACGTATATGAGTGTCTGCTAGTAACAGCAGAAGCGACCGTCCCCAGGTTACGGGAGCTAATCTTATGCGCACAGATAAGCCTCGTGCAAGCTCCGCGTTTACTATGGCCAAAGGTCCCTTCCACTCCGCGGCCCTCTCTCCTTACTTCATCCCTGGCACGGCTCTGCCTAACACCCACCGCCTCCTAACTCACTGTCTCTAATTGCCTTCCTCGTCCCCTATTCTTGCATGCACTTGTATGAAAAGACAAACTTAAATCAACTTCTCTTATCAATAACACGTTTTGCTTGTACGCCGTTACCATATACACGTACCGACCCGACGAGAATTTGTCGAAAGCATACGTACGCTCAACAAGTGGTCTTCTGAATATATCAAAATACTTGCCTAAACCAATCCTCCTAAGTCGCCTCGATAAACAATTCATCCAAATCAGACTACTTTCTCATTTTCGAATTCCAAGGGGTAGATTCCCATTAAAAGGATTGCAAGAAAGGAACTTTCTGTCAATCCTTTTGGAAAAAGTAACTGAGCCCATGGACATATCTGAGACCAAGGGAAGAAGTGTGTGTTACTTAAACTACTTATTTTTCGAGGCTGACAAAGACCTACACTGCTGTGGAGGAGTCGTCATTAAAGCCTGAATTCTCTAATAGCTAGACGGACTTTTGCTGCATCGGTTTCACTCTCACATTCCATACTCGTCAGGTTCCAATAGCAAGATTAGGTCGAAAGACGGGAGATGGGGCACCATGGCTGACTAAGCAGTCGAGTGCGGCACACATGCCGATCCACCAACCGGCATGAAGCTGACTTTACGCATCCCCGATGCCATATCACTTTTAAGTCGAGGCAAAATTCCGACGCACGCATACGCTGGTACACGTGCCTTGGCATAGTTCCTACATTCGGTCTTCAGACTCCAACTCGTTTGTCCAGCGTATGATAGTTCTTTTTCGTTAACACTGTCTAACCTCTGTTAGTCTATGGGGCATGGCGTACTGCGTGCAGCTACGACATATCATTTGTTCTGGTCGCCACAACATCCGAGAACAGAGCAACATCACGATAGACACTGATGCCTAAAAACAGTACATGCCTTCGATCACGAGTGGGAGATGAAAGTATTGGAAAAAAGGGGCCGATAACGCTTACGTGTCACAAGCGGTATGAAAAACTCGTACGATCAATGCCAGCTGAGTGGCTGTGTAGCGCACAAGTCGGCAAAACCGGGCCTCCGGGGGCATCTCATCCTCGATCAGAATCGACTGACGTTCTGTAATTTTTGCCTCGGTGGAGACGGCTGTGGTAGTGGGAGAAGGAGTCTTCACGGCATCAGGTCGACAGTGATCCAGTCTGATTAGGTGTTTGAGAAAGACCCGGGCAATCTGGCAGCCACACCAGACGCCCAGCTCCCGGATGATAGCCTCACACTGCTGCACAGCCCGTCGACAGTATGACAAGGTGCTATGGAGGGATCGACCTGAATCGTCTGCTATACTCGTCGCCTCATCAGGATAGTCAAGAAGGTATTCTTGGGTCTCCCGAAGGATGCGCAGCACCAACCCTTCGAGGGATGAGCTGGTTTCATTACACGGAGGTTCCGTCAGGAGGACCTCCTCTTGTGGGTGAACACCCAAAGCAAGAAGGTTGAGCAGCTCTGATGACGTCTCCAGTCGCGAGTTAAGGCGAAACTCTAGCTCGCAGATGCGTTGTTTGGCCTGGAAAAGAAAGGGCAGGCGGAGTGTGAGAACAGAAGGGAGAATGAGATCCAATTCGACGATTACTTCAAAATTGGCTCAATATTATTTTTACTATGAAAGCGTCAGTAGCAAGAATATGCACAAATAAATTTCGGCAACCGCTGAATTTGTAGGACATCCCTGCGAAAACAATAGCCACCAAGACCATCTATGGCCATTTACATATTCACTTTCTGAGGGAGAGGGGAACGTGGCAATTAGTTGTAACTGCTAACAGGAAGTGATTCGAACAAAACCTGGGGAAAGGCCCTGTGGAAACAAAGTTCTGGTGGGCTCTTCATGACGAAAAGAATGCACATAGGGTTGACCACCACAAGCTCAGTTCTCCGATAAACATGGTTCAGATGCATAAAAGGCCAAAACAATCATTCAGCAGATTTTAGATGAATGACCTCTCTACGCTGGGACGAGGGAAATGGTTTCCAAGCACGGTAAACAAGACGAAAGAGGGCAGGAGTCATTCAATGCTACTGCGGGGATCGGTCTATGGTATCAAACCGGTGGAGGGGAGGCCTAGGAAAGCGATAGGATTGCCAGAATTAGTCTTGTTCTTCCATATCGCCCATGCTGTTACTCTCTCCGCCCCTAGAAACATGACTGTCAGCAGCAAAGTGGGTATTCATTCTGACAAGCGCGCTAAATTACTGAGGCACACTATTCGCATAACCTACGAAGACTTATCGCAATTGTTTAACTATTGGTACCTGGACTTCTGGGTAACAAGTGAGTTTTTACTGCTCACAAAAAGGGTTCTCCAAAAAGTTTGCTAAACTCCGTAGTGCTGGCTGAAGGGGGTTGAGTGTATGTTAGGGGGTCTTTGCTTCCATAATGCCACCCTCAGACAAAGCTTCTTTGGCTAAACTGCTGCCCTTCTTGTAATGAAGATGACAACAGTCAGCGAAATACACAGACCTAAAACTTGTAGCGTTGTACACGCTTGAATAATTTCGACAACACTTATTCCGTGTAGGTTGAGACGGCATCAGCAAAAATAGTACCTGAATATCTTAAAATGCCAGAAACGTAGGGGAACCGGACATCACGACTTATCCTATCATGAACGACAAGATAAAACGGCCTTTTTGACGTCAATCAACATACTATAAACTGATCTCTGTAGGAATGAGAGGTTTCGTTTTAACAAGTGACGAGTGTGTAGGAGGCAAATCTAACTCATAATGGCGCCGAGGAGAAAACAGGACCTACCACCATTGGATCCGTCAAATTTGAGGGAAGAAGAGTGCTTGTAAAACAGAGAATACGCAACCCGCGGGCCTGTTCACCTTCCTGGCCACGGGGAACAAACCAACAGCCAGTTTGGTAGTATTCGTCTGGGCGATTCCAAACCGAATCACAGTCAATGTCTGCTGAGGAGACATCGTCGCTGTAGTGTCCTAGCCCTTTAGGACCGAATAGGGTGCGATAGGGATGGCCCGCGTCCAAAACGCCCTGGCACTCATCCACAACAAGAAGAAAAACGTCCTGGGAAAAAGAAAAAGGGGCGCAATTTTAGAAAGTATTAAATGTCCTAATGATGGACACAGAAAAAAAAATCAACAATAGAAGCAACCGACAAAAGGCAAAAGAACGGGTCGATCGAATAACCAGGAACAGTGTGGTTCAATGCATACTAACCCCAAACTGAGTCAAAGCACACGGTTCAATGGCGGTTGTGATGGCCGTGGAGACGACAGTCGCCAGAAAATCCCTCTTCTTCAGCAGAGTGGTTGGGGCTTGGGATTCTCTGCCTGTAGCTATCGTTACATCCACATCCGTCGAGGCTTTTAAGAAGAAGCTGGATCAGCAAACCGCTACACATCGTTTTAACGCTCCGTGTTAGCAATTTATTACCGTTACAATATTGCCGCCTAGATTTCAGTAACGTTTGTTTTGTCCAATTTTCTCAGTGTCCCAAATTCGTTGCTTTAGGGTAAGTTGCTACCATACTAACAGCACAGGTACTAGCCAAAAGCCCATACACGCGTGTTTCGCCGCTGCATGGCGCAGCTGCGAGGGGTTCGGCTCGTCAGTGGGTCCGCCAGCATTCCCCGTGTGTTTTCTGGTAGATACTTCAATTTAAAAATTGCCTTTTTAATTTCCTCAGAAATTATCCATGAAGTTGGAGTAGATCAGTTTATTCAAGGTCTATAGGCAGAGATCGAGAATTTTATATATGAATATTTGGGGAATGCTGGGGGACCCACTGACGAGCCAAACCCCTCGCAGCTGCGCCATGCAGCGATAAAACATCGGCGAAACACGCGTGTATGGGCTTTTGGCTAGTACCTGTGCTGTTAGTATGGAATCACCTTACCCTAAAGTATACTACTAGCTGTCTGTCAACAGTTAATGAATATTACGCGGTTACACGCTGTGGCTGATGGACTTTGGCCCAAATATCCATACATAAAATTCTCGGTCTGAGCCTATAGACCTTGAATTAAAAGGTGACAAATTCGTTGTGTATGGAAACTGACATTCACTTTGGCGCCTGCAGATAACTGAAATCGTGCTGTCTTTCCTGTAGCACAATTATCCATAGACTGACTACTGCACAACGTACCTAGTAATGCAAGTGTTTCTAACGCATGGAATAATTCGTCTATTCGTACTGTTTCGGTCATTAATCTATAGCTGTTGACGTTTCCGATTCAAACTTTTTATATACTTCCTTTCCTTGTAACAAATATGAACTGAAATGAACAGGGAGAGAGGGGAGGAGGGCAAGGGAACGGGTCGGAATACGTACATTAATTTGTTTTAGCCTACTACCAAAGCGGGTACTAAGTAAAAAAATAAGCATTCATTTCGTCGAGTTTCTCGGACTGTTCGGTATAGCCGCAGAGGTCCAGCTCATTAGGGGGTCTTCTCAGAGTTCCCAACGTGCCTGTCCCGAAAATTGATAGATAGAGCAGGTAGTAATTTTATGAGTAGGTTGAAACTTCCCTTTCTCAGAATAAACCCACATAAAGTTTCGGTTTAGACGAAGCTGCATTCAATGGGATTATCCAACAAAAACGACTTCGGACCCAATCCTCAAGTCTTCGGATCTGCTCGCTCGTCTAGGACACAGTCATTATCTATTGCCTCACTTGTACACGCAGTTTCGTTTGAATTTCTTTGACGAATGACTTGCTTAACTTTCTTGCGAAAATGGTTGTCGAAAAGCAATGGACGAATTAAGGACAAAGCTACCGTAGCTGGATTTTTCAGATTCAGGTAAACATTCGAGCGGAATGCCAATAACGTCAGCGGAAAAGCATGTTCTTAAATTTCTCAATCCACAAGTCGTGTGTTGCGCATACAAAATTGGGTTCAACCCGCATACAATCCATGCACAACCTAAAAGTCCATAAAAGTGCCTCACTAAATTTTTGCCGAGGAGCCCGTTTCTTCGACGAAATGGATGACCTCAGTTCAAGTGTACACACAAAACTGGAACTAGACCTGGAAGGCTTTTTTAGCGAAAAATGAGTCATATATCGGTTTTTTAGTTTTAAGAGAAGTTGTAAAATTGCCCGAGGGGTATGACTATCCCAGTGTGTGAAGCCAGCTTCGAAGGCAGTGAAAACCAGCAGCAATTTGCAGCCCGCGTACATGCCGAGTTAGCTCCAGCTTGACCCAGGACTGTCTCAGGTACCCGATGCCAGTAAATGCAAAACGAAAAAGCGCACAAGGCTGCCCGTGAGGAGAGCGAAGAGACGCGTGATACGTGTTGAAAGAGGTGAAAAAGTAGGTCAAAATGTGGGGGGAATTCAAATCTTTAAGTTGTCCACAAAACTAAGAAAGCCGAAATTTGAACTGTGGCTTTAGTAAGTAGAAAGGTGACGCCTGGCGCTGCAACTCGATCTTTATGCATATTTGCAACAACTGAAGATTATAACTTACACTAGAAGTTCAAGTATTTTCGCAATGTAATAAAAAAATTTGAAAATGTATAAATAGACACCGAGACAACTGACCTGTAAAATTGAGAAAGTAGACTCATTTGGAGAGCAGCACAAAGTCAAAGCTGATTCAGGCGTGGCAAAAATAGCCCGTGCAGATCTGGCTGACGACAGCTGTGAATCGTCGGGTTCAATGATGACTAGAGGCTCTAGTCCAGTGTGCCGATAAAAAGTGTTTGCCATTAACTGAATGGAGCAGTCTTCGTTGGAGGGCTCGAATGAATCAAAGTTTACCTACCTGGCGCGATCACTAATATAGACTTTTCACGATGACAATACGAAAAGTCCGTATACAGTGAATGGACAATAAAACACTTGGAGATGTTGTTGTTCATGCATATTATAGTGTTTCTTTCGGATACCGTGTCTAACAATTCGAACTGAAAGATAAACCACGAAAAGTCACCACGTACTTGATATGGCCTAGGAGAAAAATGGTTTCGAGGAACATTCTCCAGGACTTTCTTCATTATCCGATGTCTCATATCCTTTTTGAAGTGCATATTGTGAGCCGAGACTCGGAAGGTTGTAAAGCATTCACTTTTCTCGCAAACAGGATCGTTTCAAGTTTCCAATAGGAATTTACGTTTGGTTTTCAAAACTGAAAACAAAAAACAGGCAGTATGGTAGAAGTCTACTCAAAGAAGTAGTAAGTGGGGTGTAACAGGCTGCATGGTTTTAGTAAGTTAAAAATTCATTAGCATGAGAAAAAATACTGCTGAAAATCCACTCTATCCAGAATGTCAGAGCTTGCTTAGTGCGTTGGTGCTTCATTCGATGAAGTTTGTCATTGGCAATCGAAAGCAGCGTAAGTCGGAATTGTATTTATGCAGACCAAAACTGTCGAAGTCATATCTTGGCTTAACTTCATACATAATATGCTTCGCAAATATAACACTGGAATAAAGCTTATTCAAACCACAGCTATGGCAAGGCACTCCTGTCCTGGCCGACAAAAAAATGTTCTAGTTGGTGCAGTGGAAACATCTTTGAAAAAAAAGAAGAGTTGTTCGCCTGCCCTTAAAGCTGTTTGTAAACACTTTGTCCATGGCGCAAAGCTAGTGCGGGTAAAAGATCCAAAGACGGAAACTGAGTTGACTCGGGCAATTGATTCGTCGCCTAAACCCACCGCATTTACTTACCGATCTAACTGAACAGTCGCGATGCTTACTCAAAATGGACATAATAATAGCCCTGTGTTCTGATTAATGTGTTTAGGTCATCTCTAAGCATCGGTCAGCTGTTAGTGGCCGGCTCGTGGCGTCATCGATGTCAATATGGTAACGTAACGACTCTACCACAGATCTCAAATAAACAAGACTATGGAGCGGTGGCCTAAGTGGGGTGACCTGTTGGTCCGACACTCGATAAAAATAGTAATCTAAGCTATTTCGGTTCCTGTCACTTCAAGCAATTTTCTTCTACAAGCAATCGATGGTTGCCTGTATCGAAAGGCTTTGCCGAGGCGCAGCAGGACAGCCACAAAATCACCCGCACCGTCAAGCCTCCCATTAAGGAATGCGGTCGTAGCAAAGAAGTTCGTGAGGTGGCCGTCCGCTAACAGAGAAACGTTTGGTTTCTGGCTAGTTTCCTGACTAGCTGACTAATTTCGAAAGTCCCGGAAGGCGCGATCCGTCCAACAGTCACTTCACGTGGTTGGCATCGGATCAGTAGCCGCACACAATACCAAAAGTTCGAGCTGCTAGTGCAGTCCTAGACAGAGGCTATTACAATGTTATCCGTATTACAGGCTTGCCTCGGCCAGGGATGTAATACAAGCGTCTACGAATGAATTGCCCCATCAGTCTGCATAGCAGAAAAGGCTGTTTGAGGTTTAACTGCAATCCCCTCCGACGTTAGACGTGTCAACGGTGATGCCAGATATACTGCGCAGAGAATGGCTAGGTCTGCGAACAGTTGTCACAGGGTCTTATTTTAGTATTGGCGTTTAAAGTTATTCCTAACTTTCTTTGCCAAGATTTCCAGGCTTTCCGTTTTGAAGATTGAACTGTATTCAAAACAAGCAACCGCACCTGCTCCTCCGACATATTTATCCAACCGAGAACACGGAGTGATCTTTAAAATGAATGTAAGGCCCTTAAAACAATTTGTTGATAATGTAGACAACGCAGACACTAATGAAAAAGGTATGCTAACTTCGCGATATGCCGTTCTTTACTTACGAACTAGTGTAATACCCAACGTCTTTTCGTTGACTATGGGAGTCGATTAGTCGGTTCTTTCGGAATCCTTCAGTGGACGATCAACTACGAAGGGTTCTCTGATAGACTGGTTAAGCGGGTCAGGAGACAATAAATAGCACGATAGTCGACAGTGAGGAAAATGAACATAATTTATTTAGGGATATAGCGATGGTAAAACAACGGAAAAACCGGATTAAATAAGTTACAAGAAAAGTGCTCGATTAGGGTAGATCGGGAAGGGTCTATAGGGCCGGGAAATCGCAATCCCTAGGGAGCTCCGTATACGTATACGGAGCTCCCTAGGGATTGCGATTTCCCGGCCCTATAGACACTTCCCGATCTACCCCTGTACAGGGGGGGAGGTTGGGGCACAGTCTACAATACTTGACTCTGAAACTACGAGAACGCACTCTCTGTGGACGGCCTGTCCTTTTGGTCAGAAAACCACTTTCTTAAACCAAACGAAAAAGAATCAGTCTACTTTTGCTGTATCACACCAGACTGACCGCCGGCAAATCCCAAGGATTTTGCCTTTTTCGCCTGAATTTCAGTTCAGTAAAATGAATATTTATTATAAGAAGACGTTTGCGCATGTCTCTTAGATGAGAATAAAGTCGACAGGTTGCACCTCGAACAATATGATTTCCAGAACACACTCTGGCTGTTAATGCCTTTGCCATTTACTCTGGGCTAGAAATAAATGAGACAAACTAGCAAAATTGTAACATGCGACTGTAGAATAGTTGCCAATCACAGAAAAGTGGAAGAGTAGCAAAGGATATAAGCGACCAGATAAGCGTCTGAACATATTCATATTATGAGATGAGAAGTTAAATATGGAAGGTAACGACGTGGTTATCACACGTTATTAGGAAGTATTCTTTGTGAAGGGCTATATGTGATTTCTGAACAATACGCCATCGAGGTATCGAAAAAATGGCATTTCATGTAAAAGCATCTCAGAAGTTCCTGTAGTGCCAAACTGTGATAGATTGCTAGAACACCGGATTAAATTAGTTTACAGAAGACTTATTCAGCAAAGCATACTGAGACTGAATCGAAGTCCTCCTTTAAAAAACTGAAAGTCGGTACGTTGGTTTTCTGAATAACGCTTAATTATCGTTCATAAATAGAAATCGATCGTTCTTCTGTCTGAATGCACTAGTGCTTCGACACAAGGAATCAAACAAGAGTGTAGAACCTGCATCGAAGCATAGTTGTTGAGATAAGGACCAGATTTACGCAAAATGTAGTCGCCGACAAAGACACAGGAGACTGAGGTGACAATTTCTGGCTTATAAGCTGTCATCAGGTAGTCAAATCCAATCCCGAAATATGAGTGACTTCCTTAAAAACTATCGGCGATCGCCCCTCTACCACTGTATATTCCCGATCGCAACTGACGAGACAGAGTCTTTGGCTCAGTGGTTACGGGCGTCGAACTTCTAACTAGCAGTTCGTGGGATAGAGCCCCAGGTTTTCCATACTTCAGGGTTGGATATGAATGGCTGACGACGGCTAATAGGCCAGAAATGGTCATTACTGTCTCACTTGTCCTTGTCGATAATAACATCCTGTAAATATAATGTTGTTAGTGACAGTGATTCTGTCGCGAGCGGAGGGAGATCCGAAATATTGATGTAGTTTAAAACTAAGTCCCTGACGACGGAGTACTGTTATAGGAGTGCCTTAGATGGTCACTGGTAGAAGTGCTTTCAGGTCCGCAGCATGCGTAGCGACATCTAGAAGTGGAAAATCACCTTAGTCGTGTTGAGCTCTACGCAGAAAGCGTGAGTAAGTCAGCATTGATTTGCTTTAAACAATTTTGGGTGGTGGATTTGGAAAAAAAGAATAAACGCATTTTAGATGGTCAGCGGAAAAAGAAGACTGAGGGATCTTAACTACCGCCGAAATATCATTAAAGATAAGCAAAAGCGAAGGAGGCCCTAGCAGGGTACATTTAGGAACACCGATCACAATAGAGCTCTCATTGGCACGTGAGAATCTCACTAAGACCTCTTGCATCCGATTAGATAGCCATAACCTATTGAAGTCAATAATGGGACTGTGCATTCCTAAAACCTCCATCTTAAGTGAGGGTCGTCTATGAGGCACTTTATCAAAGACTATGCTATGATCAAAGTAGACAAGGATCAGTGGTGGTCAAGGATGTGAGATCAACTTAAACCACGCACAATAAGTTCGTTTCGTCTACTGTCAGAAGTCAGGGTGCTGTGAGGACTAGTTTATTCTGTACACAGGGCAGGTTGCCATAAGTTGGCTGTTTGCTTGCAACAGAGAAAAGCGTCCGTTCACGGAGAGCGTCAGTCACGGTGTGTGTTTACGCGGGCGTGAGTGTCTGGGTCAGCAGGATGGGGGGAATGACTGTCTGAGTGGTGGTCGTGTGATTGGACAAATTGGGGGAGGAATGGAGGGCGCATACTAACAAGGCATCACGGAAATCAAGCCAAAGCGTTCGACGCGCGTTAGGTGATACTAGTTTGTGAGGGCAGCCGGGAGTCACTGCAGCTGGACAGGAGGGGCCCCAGTTCTAGCCGGTGTGGGTGGTCGTGTGTCAGCGGCCTGTCAGTGCTTGTCGCGGCCATCGACCGACAAAACGGTGCCGGAGAAATGGGGGGCTGGAGCGGCTGCTACATATCACAGAAAAAATGATACTTACGAAAAGGAGTGTATTTAGAAGGGACATGACATATTTCACTAGACTGAGAATGCAAAAGACATGTTGGGAAGACTTAAGAATTTGATTGACTATGCGAATAACCGGTAGTTTTAACGGCAATGTATTTTTAAAACAGTTTAGCAGGAGAGGACATATTATGAGCATTCCGATCATTTTGGACAACAGAACATGAGCCGGATTTAAGTACTGGCGCACTAACAGACGTTTCGTAATAATCAGGAAAGGAACCATTTATGAGAAAGACGGAGCATAATTTCCCTAGCAGATAGATAGATAGATCATTTTTATTAAAGACCCGTCGGGGTCCCATCAAAGCAAGTTAAAATAAATTTGCATGCGAGTTTTAGACGAGGTAGGCCGAATCTTTACAAAATGCAATTCCTAGTTTCTGAATTTGAAGTCCATTGAGAAACATGATGATTGAGGGGTGAAAAAAAAACTCCTTACAAAAATTTGAACAAGGCGAAGGCGACAAAGCATGCAGAATTTAATGACGTCATAAATTTCGAGACCTCTCATTCAGCTGCACACGGTCATTGCGTAGTTATATTACAAGGCAAAACTGTTCAATCTTAGGTCAACCGATTGTGCCCTTATGGATGGATTTCTCGGTTGCCTTTCCGATCTTTAGGGCCGTTTTTAATAACGTGTGGGACAGCGGACGACGCAGCGTAGCGTCCCGTCTACTCCTCGATGTTGTCTGGAGCTGATGCGTCGGCAGATCCTGCGCCTGGTTTATCGACGTAGCATTTTTCTAAGACGGGCGACTTAGGTTCTCCTTTGGCGGAATAGTTGTCACTCGCCAAAAGTCATGCAGTCAATGATAGACAAATGCGGAACGAGATGAAAGTTTATTAACCCAACGGTATCAGTGAAGAAGGTAGGAGAACATAAAAAGCTGATTATGCAATCTAAGGGGATCGGGGTATATCGTCTAAGTGTAGGTAGGGTAAGTAATCGGAAGTTGTTTCTGTGGAATTGGCCTGCTTGCCGGTACCTGTGGCGTTGACCACTGTCGCCGTAGCTGTGGAATTGAAAACAAAATACTGAGGCAGAATATCAGAATTAAACGTTCGGCCTTGACCAATTGTCGTTTACGGCAGCATTTAATCTGATCATCTTCAGTGGAATGAAATCGAGAAGTCTTTCAGTTGGCACTCCAACAAATTGTGGAAAAAGTTTGGACCATTATTTGAAAATGTTATGGTAGTCTAGTGTGCCCGTGGAGTTATCAACTAAGTCCTCGTCAACACTAGGAGACTCAAGGTAGTTACGTTTTACCGCAGGGTTTGCAGAAGGGGAAGATGGAAGGCAACAGTGAATTAATGCGTGACCACTTGTAGAAAGGTCGTGACGGACATTCACTAATAAAGGTTGGGTGTCATTAGTAAAAAGTAAATTTAATTTGCTATCGTCTTCTGTCAGTGAGTAGATTATTTGAAACCAGTTTTGAGAATGAATAGTGTTCACAGACATCTGGAATTTAAGAAGGGAAGCATTTGTATGCCACTAAATTTCTGCTGAACTAAAGCCACCCGCGATGATTTGACATCAAATTGAATCTCCATGATTTTTAAAACCATCCAGATGGATCGGCCTCATTACCGAAGTAGCAAGGAGGATTTTATACACCGCCAGTGAAGGCTTTCTTATTTTGAGGGGGGGATGAGTGAAATGAAACAGATATTTTCGGGAATGGAAGAAGAGTCCAGATCATAGGGCGGATGCACTGCGGTCTGGAGATTGTGCAGATGTTACCCCCAACTAAGGAGGCATTACTTTATGGAAATATAATTGAGTAGGATCCATGAGGGGAAAGGTTATTTCTTGGGGTAAAAAAATAGGGGCAGGCAGGAAAATAAGATTTTGAGAGGGATTGACGTAAGATATGGGGGAGGCTTATACTACAAAACAGACTAAACGATTTTTGAATGCTGCTTCCAATCTTATAGGGCTTAATTTTTTCGGAAGTTTGGCTGACTGCCGGGTTGGGAAAATTCCTGACCACACTGTTTGCATATATGCTAGATGCTGATGTGTTAGCAGGTTTCCTGACCGTAATGCCTTTCTTGATTTGATAGCTTGGGTTTGCAACAGCCAAAGCTTCCTCTTAAGTATTACAGCTTTATTCAGTTATGCCGCTTGATCAGGTGTAATAAGCCTGGCATGGGAACGAGATGGATGTGATCAAGTTTTTTAAACTAGGTCACTATTCTGTGCCTTAGATGTCAACCGCAACTCTGGAGTTTTCCAATCGTCGCTGCTAAGATCAAGCGTCCTGACAAAACGGCGTCCAAACTTAGTGAAATTACCGCTGTTTGAGGTGTTACAAAACGACAGCTCTCACTTGAATCATTTGTAATGTCATCCGACGAAGAGCAAGGTGAAACTAAAGCTGCCGGAAATATGCAGGAAAGTTAACCAACACCCGATGGAATGTCAACCTCAGAAACGGACTTCCTCTCGAAGCAAAATGGACAGAATACTGGCCAACCCGAATAGGATGTTATACTACGAGCTATTTTTTTTAGCAAGAACGACTTGCAGGTTAATCAATGTTCTCGTGACCGTTCGTGTTCTGTTTTCGTTGCCGTGTTAGGGATTGGAACAACACTGTAGTACGCATCCGGTTCGTGCCGTTATTGAGAATCAAGCCAGGCCGCAACAAGGATAAACAAGTGACATTTTTATAGGCGACAAAATAAAACTTTGAGAATAGAATTTGCACTTAAGGATGAGTCTATAAAGGGTGAAATCTATGACAATAAATTCATCTTACCGCTTGATAAATCTACCATAAAAGTGGTCAACGCGACCGATTTATCATTGAGAACATGATTACTTCTTAAAATTTTCATTGGGTAAACTTCTTATATATACGGGTGCGTCCTGGCAGAAATGGGTATACATGGGGTGAAAACTTGATTTACTGCATCTCCACCCGATAATAAAAAGACACAAGGATAATTGCGGGTGATTTACTGTTAAAAGCGAAAAGTTCAACCGAAAACCTGACTTATAATTTATAAAAGAAACTAAAAAATCCAGTGAAATAATAAATGCCACATATCTTTGAAAGTCGAGGAGCTAAGTGACTTACAAATAAACATACAATGGCGTCGCATCGCCGAGTATCTGCAAATAAACAAGCGCCTAGTTTTGTTTCCCAAAGAAGGAACTGACAAGCAGCCATTTTCTAATCCTGCTATTTCGATAACTCTCTGTCACGATATTGACAGAGGGCGCATCAGTTTGGGCCACTTCGAAAAATTGACAATATCTTGGGAATGCTAATAGTAATAATTTTTATTCAAAACCCGTGGGGGTCCGTTCATAGCAAGTAAGGATAGCTTTTACACGAATTTTGGAATTTTAGAACAGGTATACAGAATCTGCACAATGCTTAATTCATTGTTATTGAATAATTAGTGTGTGGCGAAGAATGATGAGCGAGCTGTGAAAAAACTCCTAACAAATAAACAAAATGAGTATGACTGGACTAACATTATAGGAGGAAAAAAACTCTCACTCATGACTATATTAAAGCAGGCAGGAGCGGCCTGCATGTGACAGTATATAACGGACTTCATTAAGGGGTAAGTAGGCGGGTCAGTCAGTACTGGTCTGTATGTGGTATTGAGTAAAAGGTTATAAACGGGCATAATCAAGGCAGAATTTATATGCCGGATGTGGCCATTCACGTCAAAGTGGCGGATAGAAAACCAGTCTCGGTGCGATAGCAACCCAGATGCGATCGGTCACAGTCAACTGAGTCCAGCCAAGAAGGGGGCAGGGGAGATGCGACCAGAATACTAGTGTATGGCGGATACAGAGAGTTCCGAATAAGTGCGTCGATAGAGCGAATTCTGTAAGGGGCACGACGCATGAACTGAGAAATTGAAAAAATTAACATTTCTAATGAGGGATCCCAGGAATTTATTGAGCGAATATACACATTTGAGATCATCAGCATAAATAAGTGATTGAGAATGTTTAACTGCCGATGAGTTATAATTTATGTAAAGCAGGAACAAAAAAGACCTAAAACGGTGCCTTGTAGGACACCACTTACAATTCGACTTTCACTGGAAAGTGGAGATCCCACTGAAACCTTTTGTTTACGATTAGACAGGTATGACTTGAGAAAGTCTACTAGGGGACTGCTAAATCCCAGAGCTTCTAATTTAATCAGGAGTCTTTTATGTGACATTTTATCAAATGCTTTACGAAGATCAAAATAAATAACGACAACAGATAGATGGTCATTACGAAGAGGGGTAAGTAGATCGAGAAAGGACAGATGACATGTTTCACAAGAGCGATCTGGTAAAAATCCATGCTGGGAAGGGCTAATACATTGATTGGTTCTGCAAAAGTCGGTAATTTTTGAGACGATATTTTTTTCAAAGATTTTGGCGAGAGAGGGTGTTTTATGGACACCTCGATAGTTCTGAACGTTAGGATGACAACAGATTTATATACTGAAATAATAATTATAATGGGAGCTTTTCAACAGTCAGGGCAGAAGCCATTTATGAGAAATAGATAAAAGAGTTTGCTAAGCAAAGGAGGAAAATCTATAAGATGCTTTATAAGAGAGCTTGGGATATTGTCCGTACATACTGAGTGAGAGTTAGGAAGATAGTTTATCAGTTTTTGAATAGTTTCCGGAGGAAAATTAATAATGCTGGGAGAGGCATTAGACAAGGGAGGAATTAGAGGGATTGGGTCAGTTTCAATGGTGAAATGATCGGCAAAGAATGAATTTAACATTTTTGCTTTGCCTGACTCCCCTGTAATGAAGGCATCGTTGGTACTAAGCAAATGCGGAATAACTTGGTGGGATTTGGCAGGTGATCTTTGACGGAAGATCTGAACAACTGATTTACAAGAATTCACGCCATTAACAGCTAAAGACTCTCTACGCCTATCTCGCGCTGGCCTCATATTAGAAGCTAATCCAAATACTTCAACGATTCTAAGATGAACTGATAGTGAGCTCACAGAAGGATCTTTAAGCTGCTTTCGCAGCTTTTAAAGTCTGTTATTAAGAAAGTTTGGGACAGCGGTGGAAGTGGCACTCGATTTAAACGTCTTCCGAGGAATTAGATCGAGAAGACCTTCTGTTACGCATTATAATGAATCGTTGGCAAAATCTAGGTCATTATTTGAAAACATATTTTGCCGTACAAGAGTGCTTGTAAAATTACTTACTAATTCATTGTTAATATTAGCAGAGTCAAAAATACTACGTTTTACTGTTTGCTTTGCGGAAATGGCAACTGGAAGGCGACAATGAATTAATTCATGATCACTTGCAAGATGGTCATGATGTAAATCCATTGATAGAGGGAAGGGGCCATTGGTAGAAATCAAATCTAATACATTGTCGCTTCTGATTGAAGAATGGACTAGTTGAGACAAGTTTGAAAAGTGAATGGTGTCAAGAAGCTTCTGGAATTTAGGAGAGGAAGTATGTGTGCGCCAGTCAATTTCGGGCAAATTAAAATCGCTTACGATGATATTGACATCGAAACAAGTCTTAGCGATTTTTTCAAAGAGTTCACAGAGTTGCAAGTGAGGCTCTGATGTGAAGAAGGCAACCACCGCCGCGTATATCGACACGATCCTGACGGTATAAACGTAGGCTATCTTATCAAGTGCCGAGTCTGAAATTAGAGAGTGAGCCAAAGATTCTGCAATGCACAAAACATCTGGGTAAAACTCAATAGCGACACTTCTTAGTTGTGACATCTTTTGCACCGCTGATCTTGCGTTGAGAGAGACAATACTGAGCGTATTCCTAACATATAGGTTCCGCTTGTGGATACTTATAAAAACGGGACAGCTGGTGGTGGAAAATTAAGCTGTTGGGATGAAGCAATTGGTGGAAACCAAAATTGCTGTGGTCTAAAATTTGTGGAGTAATTATAACTAACTAGAGATGCAGCATTGTATGGAAAAACATCTCAACAGGACCCAGGAAGAGGAATGTTATTTTGTAGGGTTAAAAAAACAGGAGGCAGCAAAATAGGATTTTGTGAATTTTGAGCATAATATGATGGGTAGGTTATGCTAGGTAACGGACGTAATGGTTTCGAGACACAGCTTGCATTGGGAAAAAGCTTTATCAGATGGCGTGTCGGGCTAGCAATGTGACCTGAAAAATTATCAGCAGCGTTATATACTTGCATTTTTCATGCTGGTATGCAAGTAGGCTTCACAAGTAGGGTGTTTTCTTTAAGTTGAGAATTCGAGATGGGAAGAGGCAAGGATCTCCCTGAACTATCATCTGGCTTACTTGATCTAACCGCCAGGTCAGACCTGAGTGGCCAGGCGCGGGAAGGGGATAGATTCGATCCAAGTTTATTAACCAATTCTTTATTCAGAGGGCTGGAGGGCGGTTGTGCTTCTAGGATTGGCTTATCTCTACACTTAAGATCGAGCGCCCAATTAAATTTGGGAGTCGCATTTGAGCAATCCTTTCGTCTTGGGGCGTTTTAAAGTGGCTGGTTTCAACCGACTCGGTGATAATGTGCTCAGATGAAGAGCTAGATGGACCTAGGGCCGCTGCATATAGGGGGGAGATTTCGTTGACGACCGATGGAGAATATGCTTTAGAGGCAAATGGCAGATGAGTGGAATTCTGGGGTGGCTTTCCGTTTGGTAATGGGGAGAAACTCTTCGTTGCAGTGGAGTTTCATCCCTACTAATAAAAAGTTTCTTTACCCTAAGATGTTCAGCTTAGCGCTCCAAATGGGAAATATAAAGTCCACTTCTATCGACGAAAAGAGTTTGACAAGAATTGGTGGCTGCTGCATGAATAAAGAAAGTGGAAAGCGACAATGATGGGCTGTCTACTCTTAGGAAAGTTTTTTAAAAATAAAGTTGAAACTTCGTTAGTGCCTGTCTTCGGTCTCACTAACAACCACGTCAATGAGAGGAATGAGCTTCTCACATTGCAGAGACGTAAGTGTTGGCAACTTTCCTTCAAGAAGGGCACCAAACACAGAAAAAAATGATCCGCAATGAGACATAAAATTGCTAAAATTATCGACCGCTCCGAGGTCTATTTTTTAATATGTACAAAGGGTTTCAAATGGAATTTGGTTTCCTTCAGATTTCGACGAATATTTGTGGGAGCTTTCATGTCGAAAAAGCAAAACAAGACTTTGATCCAAAATTACAGTGATGATAGCTGCCGAAACTTCTAGGATATACGGATGATGAAACAATTTCTGAAAGCTAACAATATTGGTGGACCAGATAGCACAATTGATACCAAGCAATTTTTACCCAATAACAGAATGCAGAATTGAAAAACGGGTAGATGGCAATTTCGTAGGTGGCAAAACAAAACTGTGAGTAAAATTTTTGTTGAATAATGAGGCTATGAAGGATAAAATAGAGGACTGTAAAGTTTTCTTACTAGTCAATCAATCGGCAATAAAAGCGGTAAGTGGAGACGGTTTATCGTTTAAAATATAATGTTCTTCAAAATCTTACGAGAGAAACCTTTTATATACGCGGGTAAAACTAAATAGGATTGAGGCTATGTTGGGAAAAAAACTATGACACTTTATTTCCACTTTATGATAAATCGACAAAACACTACGGGAAGCTGAGATGACTTATGACAAGAATAGGAAAATTTGCCAGATTTACGCTAGAAAATTGTGTAAGCGATTAAGAAATCGAATTAAAAAATATAGATTTCACTAACCTTTTCAAAATCGTGCTGCGCGCGTTGACCTTCAGCTTGTATAATTTTTCTACTCTCATTTCAAAGCTTTGACCCACTCGTTTTTGCCGGTTTGCGAGTAATTAGCAATTTTGTGTAGGTCCAGACACTTTTCATTAGACAGATCCCATAGTTCTTTGTATGCAGGCAGACAATATCATGCGCTTCCACGATGCCTATGCGTTGATTGTTCTCTTGAGCGCGTGAGGGTGGATAAAGCTTAGCATCTCCTTCACGTATAAAGTTCTAGTGGAAATGAAGGGTCCTACTGCCTAAGCCCGAGTAGTTTCAAAATGTTCGTATTTTCTATAACTTATTAATGCTCAAATGCCACTCATATGCATGGACGGAAATGGGATTTTATGGCTCGCGAAGCTTTTGTCGAAAGTGGCGAATTTATCTTCGTTACATTATAGTCTTTAGAAAAAAAACGCCTCAAATTCTTGTGCAGTATGACCTGTGGGGTGGCTTTTTAGTATACCAGAAGGATGATTGCGCTGGGCTCTAGTATCAGGAAACACTCTCCGGTGGCAAGTGGAATAATCCATAAGAACATTCAAAAGACCACCATTTGTTTACTTTACCACATATGGAGTCTGCGGGTAGGTATAACTACGGCAATGCTGTGCTAAAAAAGAAAATTCGATACAGTCCTTAGGAGGACTCGGTCGAGGGTTACATAGTCGTAGGTCAGAAGTAGATCTGAAGACCAGGATAAAGGAACCCCCCGCTGCCTGAACGATCAGTCTCTAACCGTACGTGCAGAGCGTAATTTAATCGGAAGACCGACACATAGACTAATTAGTGAGGAATATCTTCAGAAAAGACAAAAAGTACTCAAGATTTCAGGATTCACAAAATTAACAAACAGGAAGGACGATGAACGATCGATCACCAGAGCAATTAGTTTATTGTTCCGTGATTTCAAACTCGCGTAGGAGTCCATCTCTAGAGGTAGCAACACCAACATAACAAGCAATGACGGATCACTCAGACGAAAGCAAGGTCAATTTTTAAGCGAAATCGTCATTCAAATCCATGCTGACGGATTTAGTGCGCGAAGTCCTGCACAAGAAACCTGAAGAGGCATACGGCGAGGCTCAAAATTGTACACTATTTAGAGCTGGTTAAATTTTATCGGAAAACTTGCTTTTGCTTTGCTAAAAGAACCTATGAGCGGATCAAATTTACTTTGATAGGCTCCCAACTCTCTGGCTTATTGGCAGAATTACTCCTAAAGGACTTAGAAAGTACTGCCTTCATCCAACACGAACCGGTCTTCAATCGCCGTTACGTTGATAACACACTTGTTACCCTCAGAAAAAACGTGCTGCTAAACTTCCATAACTTGCTCAAGGGGATTTTACCTGGGAAAAAACTGACGAGGGAAGGAGAACAAGGGCAACAGCTGTCTTTCTGTGATGTATTCGTACGGCGAAATCCCGACGATAAAAATGATACCAGGGTTTGCATAAAGACGGTAAACACAACACAACTTCTCAGGTTTACAGCAACATCCAATGACTTACGAACGAAGCTCTGATAGAAAGCTCCTCAAAAAGATACAAGTCCATCGCAGCAAGCCAGAGGGCAAAGCAGGTGAGGTCCGGTAGGTCTGTGACGAATTTATGCGAAATGGCAGACCGAAGGCGTTTATAAATCGGTACTTACGCGATCCGCCCTAGGCTACCCGAACAGAAACACCACCGAGGATATGGCATGTTCATGCCATTTCTAAAGACCGTTTTAGAAGTGACCGAGAATATAACTGCAGACTAGATGTTGGAAGTTAACATTGGCTCAAAGCCACAATGTGCAGCACGGTCATGAAAATCAAGGACAGACAAATTTCCAATGAGCAGCCTGGGATATTTTATCGCTTCCCTTGCATAAGCTTTGCTTATACTTACGCAGGCCAGACTTAACGCAAGCTCGGATCGCGCATGCATAAACATAAGCGGGTTGTGCATCTGGGAGATGGGTTGTCGCACGTGGCTGCCCACACCTGCGAAACGGGCCAGGAGTTCAACTTCGCCCCCCTCCAGATAATCCCCCACGACGAAAGCAAAACAAGTTGAGAATTGGCCGCAGTCCGGGCCTCGGGTAGTAGCGCATCCAATCAATATTAATCTGATATCTTCATACAGAGCACCAAGCAGTCACCTCCAAGCTTGAGTCATTGAAACCTGACTGGCCTCCGTCATCTAAAACTATGGCATGTTTTGTTGCTGCTACAACCTTTGGCGATGGATTCCTGCACAAGGTTGAAAGCTCACAATAATAAACAATCTGTTGTGGTGCTCGACCGCTCTTCTTCTTCTTCTTAAGTCATACAAACACCCGGAACTCGAATATCCGCGTCCATTCATGAAAATTTGTGCCTAGAAAGTATCATGCTGCTTTTTATTTACACAAGAAAATCATAGCGCTACACAAAAATGGTTGCCTTAGAAAGTATTATGTGGGAAACGTCAACTTTCCGATGTTAAAAGTCATTAGCATTATAGATGAATCTCCATACATAGGAGAATCATTGTACCTCCCGTTTGTGGGTGCTGTAGACTGCAATTCCTCACGACTTCGTAGTGTGTTTTAAAGGTTTTTCCAAGGACCCCCTAGTGCTTGCTAAGTTTCAAATCTAAACATCCTTTCTGGTGGAAACATAAGAAAATGTTTGGCGATTGAGTAGACAATGCCTTCGTTTTTATCTTGGACAACTTTAATTTGACCCAGGGCGACGGCGTATAAGTCGCCGGGATATCCACTTGCGTGCTCTGATGGACTGTCTGGCCGCGCTCCAAACGCTTTCGGCAGACAGCCCGAGTCTTCAGGGTAACTTTCTTAAAAAATGTTTCCATATCCAAGATTCCGTAAAAGTTTTATTGGAGTGCAGAGAATTGCTTCAAGGGTAGACAGTGTAGACCAAATTTGAGTTTTCGATCATGTTACCTAATTGTGCTGCAATGTAGTTGCAGTCACAACTTTTCTCGATACGACAACTCATACAAGATTTTCGATTTCTAAAGACTGGCTCAGTTCGCAACTTTTATCGCTCCGCAAAAGTACTATATGCTCACGTAATACGCTCTCAGCGGCGTACGGTCCATCCCGATTAGACCGCTCTTTGAGGATAAGCTTAAGTTGACCTGGGCTCTATTTTAATTTGTAGTTAAAATGCGTTCTAGTGGTCCGGCTGCCATATATTTAGAGTTATTCGTTTGAAAAATCGGTGTGATTATCCCTTCCTTTCCGTTATGAACACCAGTCTGCTACTTTTCCAGTCTACGCGAACGTTTCGTGTCTAAACCAACATCAGGAACCGTAAAAAGGCCTTTTTCGTCCATAAAATGTACCTGGCTATTAAACAAATCGAAGTGCAGATCTCCACTTCCTAATGTGATATGCGCTGGGAGTTGCCAGTTGTTTGGCGCTAGCATCTGGCGATGGAAGAACTAGGGATTAATTTTCATTGTCTGTCTAGGCCTTAGTCATGTTTTTATCTGCGACATGCTGCCTAACTCTTATTTGAATACCTGACCCTATTCCCAGTACGCAGTTCTGGATCGTACCATACCCTGGTGTATGTCGACTCGATATCGAGGTATGGATTTTTCTATGTTGATATATCGGGCGAATGCACATTTTGTTCGACAAGTGTATATCGAATCGATATCAAACTTACGAGGTACACCGAAAACGAGAACGGCAGGACGAACGGCATTATGCGCGATTCGGAATATCTATTAATAGTTTGAATTAAGATGTAATGAATTTCCTGTTGAAGGTAGACCTACTTAGTGGTAATGGCCCTGTCGGTTTACAGTCCGCGATAACCATGTTCGTGCGCGAATTATCTGTACTTTTCAGATTGTTACAATCAGACCTCACTTCGGGTGCCTAGTGTTCATGTTTGCCACGCTGCTCAACACTCACAAGTATGGTGTTGCTTCATCTTATTTTATTTCGTTTGCTCATTGCGTCCTGTGAGGTATTTTACTGCAGCTCGTCTTGCTTTTCCGCGACTTAAATGTTGGATATATTTTCTCTCATTTTTAAATCCACGGCTTTTTACCTGTTACACTGCCTTTGCTGCTGCTATTCTGCGGTTTGTTCTCTCCCTGGCGTAGTCCTCTCTTGAGCACCTTTTGCCGGTTCGGTTTAAAACCAGTGCAAACCTGTTACGGAAAAGGCGGTAAATTATCCAGCTCGCCGAATGAAAACTGACAATGCTCCCACTTGGACGTTGTCATCTCACGATCACTCCCGTTTTTGGTGTTTAACATCTATTTGGACCTCTTCTTGTCTCGCATGAGCTTTTGTTCCGGTCGTTTGGCACCGGTTAACCGGTGCCTTTTCAAAGACTGTGCTACACTTTCACACAGGCTTCTTTTTCTGCTTGTGGTTTTGACACATTTTTGGCCTAGTCTCTTATGCGTAGGATTTACAAATCGGACCAGCCTGCTAGGCGACAATATGCTCCTAGTTTTAGTCCATCACGACTCCAACCCTTGACTGCTGGTGACTCATTTACGGCAGTTAACCCTAGGCTCAACCCAAAAATCTTTATATCGTTTTCGCCTTACATCAGACTCCACAATGCTATTGCTCCTACAGATATCCACAAATTCTGTCTTTCCATAAAACTACGAATTGTATTTGTTCCGACTACTGTATGCACGGCGGTTACTCTTCTTCTGATAGCTTGTTTCTGCCAACTTGGAAAGTGGTTTTTCGGCATTATCTCAGAGCTCGCATCCGAGTTTTCCGAGGGTGTCCCTCACTGTTGTCGACTGTAATCTCTCCTTTTGCGGAACCGATTACGAGTGCTGCGAACGTCAGTGCATCCCCTCCGAAAAAGTGAGGGTCTTGTAAACCGCCCGAGCTCCGCTAGGTTTTCGATTGTTCCAAAACAACCATCTCAGCCCTTTACCTCGCTAGACTTCTGCAAGCTCGCACAAAAGCTTGGTATTTTAGCGGACAGTGGAAAGCACGGGTTAACATGTGTATATTACTCATCCATCAGCCGCAGCATCGAAAACGCCCGGAAGATGCTGCGTTCTACCAAGACCGTTTTATTAGTTAGTCAGTTTCCTTCTGTTTCTATATACCCACCTGGGATTGGCTGTATTGGTCATTAAACAGGATTCTTACGCCAGAGACCTGGAAGTTCAGGCGTTCTTGACCAGTATTCCATCCCTAACTCTCCATTTGAGTAATTTATAGGATGGCTAGCCTACATCGTTTTTGCTGGCCCAAACCGGCACGGAGCGTGCTCAAATCTGGCGCACTTAAATTTTATCCCCGCTCCCCGAAATCAAACGTAGCTTTCTGTGTCGACGAAGCAATTAATTAGGAGCATATAACAGTATGCTGTATGTAGAATACGCATTGCGCGGTTATTTCACAGAAATTGATTTTTCCCAACCCATTTGTTCGTCGAAATTTCGGGTCTAACCCCAGACACTTAAGTCCAAGCCCTCCCCCTAATATTTCTGAAAGGTCATACTACCAGAAACCAGTATAGAGGGCGCTGGAGGACCCATTGGGTAGCAGAACCACCCGCTGCTGCGTCATACACCAGCGGACACATCAGCAAAACATGCGTTTGGGCTTTTAACTAGTGTCCGTGATAGGAGTACGGCAAAAACCGTCATATGTGTTTTGGCATATTTGTATAATTCATCTGCCCCATTTGTGGAAAAGTTGGCGGCCTCGGTGCGGTTGAGGCCCACAACAGCGAGTACAGGGCTTGAGTGCATCCAACAGTCCAACCACATTACCTACTAGACCCCGGCCGACAGCCGTGAGTTGTATCACATTTGGGTTGTTACCCGCTTATTCCGCGGCATATAGAGCACTAATTTGCATACCGCTAACTGACTGCCTAGGCAGGATTTCCCAAGCAATCATAGTAGAACTCACCAGGTGACTACCAGGTTCACTTAGTGGATAGCATTTTTGACAACTTTTAATTATTCATCCAACTCAATTCTGAAAAACTTGGCGGCCTTGCTGAGATTCGAACCCACAACAAAAACGCCAGAACTGAGGGATTCGATACGCTGAAATGGTTGAGCCCCAAGGCACAACAGAACGAGCATGTTCTGTAACCTGATCGGTGAGCGCCCATTGACATAATTGATATTCCCAATCACAACCGACAGGACAACGAGCCCGTGGCTCAATGGTAGAGCGTCAAACTCCATGACCAAAGATCCCGGGTTCGAACCTCAAGTGATCCACACTTGGGGTACGTAGATGACACCTTTGTCATCGTCAAGAGAGATCAGCTAGAAACTCTGCATAAAGCTATCAACTCAACACTACCGGGAATTACGTTCACGCTCGAAAGAGCAGCTGACAGCAAACTCCCGTTTCTTGATGTCCTCGTACAGCGAAAACCTGACGGGACATTCCAGACATCAGTATACCGCAAAGAAACTTACGCGGAAGTTATCCTACATTACGAGAGCAACCACCCTATGGCTCACAAACGGAGTGCTGTTAAGACCCTACTTAATCGAGCAAAGACAAATTGCTCTGAGAACGAAGGTTACAAAGAAGAACTCAATTATCTATTCAACCTATTTTCCCAAAACGGCTGCCCTAGAGATTTTGTACGCCGATGCATGAAAGAGCAGGAATCAAAAGAAAAAGAGAAGGAACTAGATTGTTCCGATCAGACGCCAAAACCAAAACATTGGCGAACGCTTCCCTACATTAAAAATGTGTCCGAACTCGTTGAAAGACACCTGAGGAAGCACCAAATACAAGTGGCTCACAAACCGACTACCACGCTACGCAATCAGCTTGTACACCCTAAGGATAGGGTTGGCTATTTGGAGGCGTGGACTTCTAAACCAACAGGTCGCGGGTTCGGGGCTCGAGTGTTCCACACTTCGGGCTTGGTTATGGCTGGCTGACGACGGCTAATAAGCCAGAAATGGCCATTCCAGTCTCCCTTGTCTTTGTCGGTAATATCATTCTGCCTATATATCATGCGCCGCTGTGCGGCTGCTGGTTGGGCTCGAGAGAGAGCCCTTAAGGCACGACGGAACCAGTGAGTTCCGTGTGAACGATCGGCGAGCGCCCCCTACCATAAATATATACAGCAGAGGGTAGACGACAGAGCCTGGGGGTAGATTGATAGAGAAGTGTTTCGGTCTTGTTTGCCTTCATTCAGCCAATCATAACCCTGACCACCAGCTGGGACCTGAAACACAGACACCTGGCGCAGCTGGTCCACCACAGGGGTCTACTAGATAGGTCATAAGCACTTCATCGAACCGAAGTTCATCAGTACCTCGCCACCTGCCATTCTCTGTCGCTGCAGATCGGGTATTTATTCACCCAGGAATGGACGCACACCGATCCATTGGGTTCCCTAAGCAAACCAGTTGCGCCAGGTGTGTCTGTGCGCATGTTTGTGTGTCCGGTCCCAGCTGGTGGTCAGGGTTATGATTGGCTGAATGAAGGAAAACTAGCCCGAAACAGTTCTGTACCAATCTAGCTCCCAGACTCTGTTGTCTCCCCTCTGCTGTCATAGCTTGGCCGGCCTCGGCCTGGTAGGTGGTTGCCTGTTCGTGACCCCCATCACCCATACGAGGCTTGTTTGCTTCGAGAAACTAATGGACCGGTTTCGCCCATTCCTGAGTGAAAAAATATATATGTATATATGGAGGCAGAATGGTATTACCGACAAAGACAAGGGAGACTGGAATGGCCATTTCTGGCTTATTAGCCGTCGTCAGCCAGCCATACCCAAGGCCGAAGTGTGGAACACCCGAGCCTCGAACTCGCAACCTGTTGGTTTAGAAGTCCACGCCTCTACCGACCGGGCCACGAGCCCGTTGCCCCGTCGGTTTTCGATCGGGAATATACAATGGTAGGGGGCGCTCACCGATCGTTCATACGGAACTCACTCGTTCCGGTGGGTAGAGGCGTGGACTTCTAAACCAACAGGTTGCGAGTTCGAGGCTCGGGTGTTCCACACCTCGGCCTTGGGTATGGCTGGCTGACGACGGCTTATAAGCCAGAAATGGCCATTCCAGTCTCCCTTGTCTTTGTCGGTAATACCATTCTGCCTCTATATCATGCGCCGCTGTGCGGCTGCTGGTTGGGCTCGAGAGAGAGAGATCCCTTAAGGCACAACGAAACGAGTGAGTTCCGTATGAACGATCGGTGAGCGCCCCCTACCATATGTATATATGTATTACGGTTCCATATTACCGCGTATAGCACTTGGATAGAATTATTTTGCAGACCCCCATTTTTCGGCTACACCTGTTCAATTACTCCTACTGAGTAAAGATCGCGCCAAGTTTCCAACAGCTCTCTGGTAGAGAACCCCTAAACTACGTCGCTTTTGCTCATTATCGAACTCGTTTGGTTCGGTCAGTTCGCGGCTATGACGCATGCCTTAGAATAAACAGCACTTGTTCATAGTCACTCCGGATGTCTGCTTATTAGGTCCTCGCCAGGTTACCCATTTAGTTCGGGATCTATTCGTTTCTATTCAATTATATGGAAGCTTCTCGTCGACCAAGGAGGTTTCACTCTGTCATTCGTACAGTGCAGATAATGCTTATTTCCTTTCCTATCCTCAGCGCCCTTTTGTAGTATCGCTGGCTGTTGGCAACTTTTCCAAAAGTGTAAATGTCAGCTTCCGCTTTAGCATCAACCGACCTTGAAAAGGCTCTCGTCTTCCAGTACCTCGAATGGAACCAACGCTTTCTTCAATCGAAGACGGACAAGGCCGAGCAGAGGAAACTACTTCGCGTGAGTTTTTATATCCCCCTCTTACCACAATTTTAGATTCTGTCTGCTGACTTACAGGGTCGCACCTATCTGACTGGCTTCGTCCTTAAGGCCATTGACTTTCTTATTGCCGATTCCATTAAGGAGTTGCTGGTAAGTCAAACTTTGGCTGCCTCTAATTAAACCGCCTACTTAGGCCCAATTAACGTTTGAGGAAAAGGAGGGCATTTGTGAAGTTTTGCGCTGGTACACCCACGTCCAACGGCAGGCACCAAACCTACCATATATCAGCTTCCAGCGATGTAAGATCTACTAGGCTTATTGGTCAAAACTCCTTTTTTGCACCCCTCTGTCTTCGTCCTGTCTTTATGCGTCTTCTCACCCCTTCTGTTTGTTTGCTGGTGGAGACATTCTTGCCCCGCGCCTCCCTTTTCCCCGTTCCGATAGGATAAAGTACTTTGCCCCTTTTTCCTCCCTATCCTCTGCTCTCTGGTTTTCAATGCCAGAAACTCCTTTTTCCCCGAAAATCGAGAGCTGCGACTTGCATATCTGGTTTTCTGCCGCCCCAACTCCCCGGTCGAGCCCCATCCACTGCTCATTCCCACAATCGTTTACCCTGTTCTTCACACTTGTTGCTTTTGGAAAAAAATAAAAGCTACTGGGGGCGTTTACCAGCGCATCCTTCCACGACCGCTCTGTTTTCTTTCCTTTCCTTACCTAACATGATAACCCTGAAACTAAAAATGGCCATTTGTCGCACAGGTGTCGATGAACTTTAACGGTGCAGTTGTGCTCGCACCCATGGTGCGTGTCTCCACCCATCCGATGCGTCTGCTGACACTTCGATATGGGGCCACCTATGTGTACACTGAGGTAAGGCAGTCTGGGCGACATCGAGAACCTAGATAACGTTCTAAATTGGGTTCTCGTCTGTCCTTTAATGCACTTCTGATGCCCGCAATGTCAGACCTAGATACGGTCAGAACTCAGACCAAATGAACAAAGTACTTCTTACTTTAGGGTGTTCAACTTTGGACTAATCCCCTTCCCAAAGGACTCGATTTGTTCTTAAATTTCAGACGTTGCTTCCTCCAAATATCTCCTAACTAGACAACCGAAACAGAACGTTCGCTTTTCTGACTGGGAAATACCAAACACCTAACAACAAAAGAGGCCTCCTGCAACCCAAAGTACAGTGCGTGACCTATCTCATGAAATGTTGGCTGAAATTCCGAAGTGCGTTTCCGATTAGGAAGGTTTACTTGGTCGCGGTTGTAATACAGATTTTCTTAAGACATACTCTTATAACATTTCGGACTCGGCAGGATGTCAGCTTTTAAATGCACTCCTTTTCAATCTCCTGTAGGAAGCCTGCTCGGTAAAAAATGACTACTTAAGTAGCATGCATTTTTCCCATTGATTTTCGATGGTCATGGAAATTCAAATATATTTTATAGAAACCACAAACAAAAATATGGTTTCGTTTAGTCAATCAATAGAGAATCACGTCTTCTTTATATTTTATACTTAAGAAAGGAGTATAATTAGGTTTTAAAAAAGTTTCTAATTTTGAGACTTTTTAAGACCGCGAAAGGTCCATTCACATAGCATCGTACCTGGCCGTTTACCACTGCTCCTCATGAAATGTACAGCACGGTCCGCATCCATTGCAAAATGTTATGGACCCTGTATAATATCTCTTTAATGACATAGAAAAATATGGGATTTTCTTTATGCGGAACGCATGCACCTTGTAGAGTGTAATCACTAAGCGCTAGTGCAACGAACGATCAGGCTCCAAATTTTTCGGCAATTATAAAACTTTTTCAAAACCTAATTATACTCCTTCCGTAAGTATAAAATATAAAGAGGACGTGATTCTCTATTGATTGACTAAAAGAAAGCATATTTCTGTTTGTGGTTTCTATAAAATATATTTGAATTTCCAAGACCATCGAAAATCAATGGGAAAAATGCATGCTACTTAAGTAGTCATTTTTTCACCAAGCACGCTTTTTACAGGAGATTGAAAAGAAGTGCATTTAAAAGCCGACATCCTGCCGAGTCCAAAATGTTACAAGATTATGCCTTAAGAAAATCAGTATCACAACCGCGACCAAGTAATCCTTCCTAATCGAGAACGCATTTCTGAATTTCAGCCAACATTTCATGAGATAGGTCACGCACTGTATATGCTTTTTCTCGTCTTCACCTAGCTTCGGTCAAGTTAGTTTTGCCGAGCTCCGGCTTGTGCCAACGTTAGGTACTAAAATATCAGCAGGGTCGCTGCATCCTCTGGCTACCGGCACCCCCAGCGAAATTTCGGCCCCTAATGTGAGGAGCCGTGAGAAGCTGTGAGCTGAGAGTCCGGCCACCTTTTATACCTCAAAACGGTCTTCAATACAGTGTCACCATAGAATCCAATTTTCTAATGGTGAGGCACTGAAATAGTTGATCACCTTCGCTAAGACTTGGGTTTACCTTCCAGTCAAATCCTTATACTGTAGGGGAAAGTGAACAAAATTCAGGTCATATTCCTCTGAAATTTGGTTGTTCATCAAAGTCACAGCGAGCCAGAGACAAAAAACAAGGTGTTCACCCAATCCACTTAAGTAGCGATAGGGGCGCGTTCGGTCTCCCTTACCCAAGTCTCGGACCCTATGACCGTGCTCTAGTAGACAACGCGCTAGCCTAGGGCCGGTTGTAATCAAAGTTCACAATCCATTTTAGGGCCTGTCTCTGTCGTTTGTTTCCCCTAGGGCACTCACTCGGAGACGGTTTAGCAGCTGGCCGGACGATCAAAATCGGGTGAGGACGAACTGCTAACCGAAGTCTATTTCAATATAATTTTTTTAGTTGCTAGAGGTTCTTCGGCGAGTGTGATGGAACAAGTTTGCCCCGACAGATCGAGGCCTTGCCTTTATAATCACACTTTGCAGAAAGCAAAATTAGAGCTGCCACGACTAAAAAAAACCAGTGCTGCTCGATATCACCGGAACGACCCTGGCTTCAGCCCCTCGCCATCAAAAATGTTAGGGCAAGGAAGAACTAGGTTGATTGTTGTTGTAGCGGTGGTTTGGTCTGCCGTGTGACCCTGAAACAGCTCCTCCAAGGGCTAAATTGTTTTCGACTGAAACCCATTACGTGCTTTTCTGATGTCGTCGCAATGACTGGTTCATTCGACAGAACTGCCCTGGGAGCGAAGGCATTTCTCAGTAGCTCATAAACTTTGTAAAGTCATGCTATCGGTCGTAAGAATAGGCTCCCGAACACGGCTGGGAAAACTAACACCTCACCGTCTACTCATTAGTTCTTGCAAGACATGTTTCCCTTGTCTGTCCTCACCTGTAAAGGAGGCTCAGTCCCCGCCATAGTACCTAAAAATTACGACATAGTCCAGTGAGGTCAAAACCGCTCTATCTCAGTCCCGATTACGCCAACGAAAACTCTTTCCTGGGAGCCCAGTCAACTCTTGACGTGCATGGTCGGTGAGTCCTGAAAGCTCGACTGGGAATCGTAGAAAAGAGAAACGGTGTTCTGCATACGGGTTCCCTTCCTTCAGTGCGGCCAGACGCCGGAGGAAGTTGATTGTTTCGCCTTTTTCGTCTCGTCTGCGCTGCTTGGAGTGCAAGAAGTGCGCCACATCTCACTGGCCTACTGTCTGCGAGAGAGCTTATTTGTCCCCCGCCTATTTGGGAAAGGACGAGCATTTGGGTTTACTCGAACACAGAGCAAACGATTCTGACTTGTGACAGCGGAGCGTGGCTTCTGGTTGCTAGTAACCTTCAGCTGAAGTCTGGGACAAGTGAGTCCTTTGCAAATACTGCAGCCTCCAGTAGCAGAGCATGTTTCGACGCAGTGGAAGGTCTTCAACTCAAATGGTTCGGTTAGGCGGCCGGCCAATTCAAAGAAAACCTTTTTTTTCTGGTGTCGTCTATCTCTACTGCCCTCATACCGCATTCCATCGTTGGGTTCATCCAGTGAACTAGCAAACAGGCGCAGTTAAGCTTGACTGGAGCCGAAGGATCAGGTTTTGGCCGGCCAAACCGGTGTCTCTGATGAAGGATTCGAAGCGTTAGTGCTATGGACATCTTGTTTCAGCGATCGAATCTTCATCTGAACTGCTACCTGAAACTCGTCTATTCGCGGCTATCGCCTTACACTGTTATGCGGAAGCAGTGGTTTCAATGTGCCGGGTGAGGCCGTAAACAGCGACCTATCTCTATACGAGTTTTACTTACGTGGCAACTACAAATCCAATCATGCCACTCCCCCCTTCCCCCCCCACCCTCGAAAACCCAAAACGTAAGGGAAAAAAATTGAAAGTTGGAGAAATCCACCTCTTCTGTTAATGTCGGTTGAACTTTGATTATCGAAAGTTTGCATTGGGCGAGGCTGACTTATCGAGAAAAAGCCATCAAGCACCAAACCGACTTTCTAAGCCAGTTACCTCGAGATCGGGATGTGCTACGAACAGTCGGGTCTCCGCCGAGGTCGAAATTCTCCGCGACTCTTAATCAAAGCCCGTCTTTGTTCGGTAGGTCATCTACAGGATACCGCCACAGGCCCCCGTATTCTTTGACTTCTTGCAAAAATTGGAAACTGCCATAAGTGACTGGACGTAACTCGCGATCTGCATATAGATTCAAAGGGAGTCTAGCAATACTTTAGAGCTCAGCAAGGTTCGCCTCCTGCCCTGTCACTGCGTCGTTGTTTCTACGAGGGCATATCTGAGGCGCGCCTTCAGTAGTGTATGAATAGTGGGTCTAGGCTTGACGAGTAAATAGTAGTCTAGGAGTAGGGTAGGTTGGCGTTATGTGTTCTTCAACAGTATGGGCTTACAAGAAATGATATTACGAAGGAGGTGACTTGTGCCAACTGGGAGGAGAACGCAGGCTCACCACAGAATGTTGATGCGCACTGTATGTGACCTGAGAGAGAGACCACCCAATTGGTGACCTTCGTTCTACTCGTCCTCACTAGCTGCCCAGCCATTCATTCAGAACCCAGAGCGACTACTTGCTGGAGGCGACAGTTGGGGAGCCTGGGGTCCTCCTGTGACAAAGCGCTGAACCAAAAAAACTACCAGTCAACGTTCAACTCCCAGGTCCTGCTGGTCTGGGATTGGGATATAACCAACAGAGGGTATAAAACACAGTCACCCCACTTCCCCTTTTCTCCGTCGGTAGTCCCTTATCTGCATAAACCAGCGGCAGGACTGACGTTCAAGGTACTTAATGCTTCCTTAACAGCTTTAATGGTCCCTTTAACCCGTTTTTGCTCTTGTCCGAGCGAGGACGGTAGCCTCCTAGGAGCTGGGAAGAGTTCGCACTTCTGTTTTCGAAGAATGGCCAATTTTTTTTCAAATCTCACTTAACCCCCATTTCTTTTTCAGGAAATAATTGACTTCAAGCTTCTCCGAACGACCAGGGTCGAAAACGGTGAGTATCTTAACATGTGACGGAGACTTACTTCATGTTCATCTCACCTGTCGAAGGGTTCTTGGGACTAACTTGAGGATTTATAGGTACAGCTTAATATGTGACGTACAGTGCGTGACCGATCTCATGAAATGTTGGCGAAAATTCTGGAATGCGTTTCCGATTAGGAAGGATTACTTAAGTGGGGTTGTTATACTGACTATCATGCAGCATAACTCTATAAAATTTCGGACTCGCCAGGCTGTCGGCTTTTGAATGCATATCTTTTTGGCATCCTACAGAAACCACACTCGGTAAAACATGGCTGATTAAGTAACATGCATTTTTCCTATTGATTGTCGATAGACTTATAAATTCAAATATATTTTGCAGAAAACATGCACAAGAATATGCCTTCGATTGCTCATTTGGTAGGAAATCACATTGTCTTCATATTTTATACCCGAAGAAAGTGTATATTTTGGTCTTAAAAAGTTCCCAAATCTCCGAATAATTCCCTGCCTGATCTTCCATTGCATCAGCGTTTAGCGATTTCAGTCTAAAAGGTGCATGCTTTCCGCTTAAGGAAAACCATGTATTCCTCTATGCCTTTAAGAAGATACCACATAGATTTCATGAAATTTTGCAATGGATCCGGACTGTGTTGTACATTTCATGAGCGGCATTAGTAAACGGACACGTGCAGTCTTGCATGCATGGACATCGCACGGTCTTAAAAATCTCATAATTAGAAACCTTTTTAAACCGAAATGTACACTTTCTTCTGGCATAAAATATAAAGACAATGTAAGGCAATGAAAGCATATTTTTGTGCTTGTTTTCTGAAAAATATATTTGAATTTATACGACTTTCGAAAATTAATAGGAAAATGCATGCTACTCAAGTAGTCATTTTTACCGGGTGTGGCTCCTGCAGGAGGTCAAAAAGAAGTGCATTCAAAAGCCGACATCCTGGCGAGTCCGAAATGTTATAGGGCTATGCTGCATGCTAATCAGCCTAACAACCCCACTTGAGTAATCCCTCCTAATTGGAAACGCATTCCAGATTTTTGGCCATAAATTTCATGAGATCGGTCACGCACTGTATATCATGAAACATTGACTGACTCTCCGAAATGTGATCTTGATTGGAAGGGATTACTTAGGTGGGTTGTAACATTGGTTATCATGCAGCATGACCTCATGCTATTTCAATAACACCAAGACGCTGGATTTTGAATACACAAGCAGCTCACTAGGCGTACAACAGGCTATATGACGTACTAATGACCGGTAACAACCGTGAAAAAGCTGTCTGCGCCTGGCCTGTTGCACTCCTAGCGAACTGCCTATGTATTATATGTGGTATGTGTCCTATGACACAACGTTCGTTGTCAATAGCAAGCTGGCGGGAGGACAGAATGGGATCGAGTGAGATCTTAAGCCCACCAGTGAGGGTCAAACGCTTACTTGGCGTGTATACATTTATCTTTACAAGGGAATAGGTGCACACCCATCCGTTTAACTTTGGGAAAAGCTTTCTGCAAAATCCTGTGACGGTCACGAATAGGCAGCTACCGATCAAGCCATAAAACGATTAAGAATACGATAGCAGCAGTAGACCGGCAAGGTTTTTTGATGTCTTCCTTTAGTCAACCAATCATAACTCGACTGACGTCTGTGACCAGAACCACAAGCATTTGCCCGCACACAGCAGATGAGGTTTGAAAATGGGTCATTTGCGCCATCGAACCGAAGTTCATCAGTGCCTCGCCATCTGACAGTCAATGCCGTGATATCTGGACATTTATTCACGCGGGAATAGGTTTATACCAGTTAATTTGACTTCCCGGAATAAACAGGTCCAAATCAAGTGGCGGACGCAACAAACAAGCAGTAATCTACCAAATGCCATTATGTTCTACTTGCACCAACGGCGCACAACCGTCAGTGAAGAAATATTGTTACTTCTTTCGTCTAAATTTGTTTCCCACTATCTATTGGCTCTTCATGAGGATAAGATTTACGTGGACGGTATTTTTTTCATTCAGCAAAACTGGGGACAGTTGACTTCGTGCACCCGGACGGAACTGTTGTATTCAGGACATCGGCTGAGGAGAAGGGCAAGGTCATCCTCCAGCTGGTAGGCGACTACATTTCCCCCGTCAACACCCCCCTTCTAGGGCACCGCGGATGCTAAGAGGGCACTGGAAGCCGCGAAGCGCGTGTGAGTTTGCACTTGACTTGTCTAATTTGCGTAAATGGGTGGGTGCTTTGATGAGCTGCAGTCCCTTCACTGATAATCTAAGTGCAGGCGCCAAATAAACATTCAGAAAAAACGCCATTCGCTGATTCCGCGCATCAGCGAGTTCAGCAACTCTTCTTAGCACTACACTGGACACAAACCCTGGTCCTTATAATACACCGTTTCTGCATCAAAAATAAATGTGTTCGCTTGTATTTTGAATTGCAATCTTGTCGTTTTTCACATCTATGGTCTGAATTAAACCAATTTTCCCCTGACATGGGGCAGTAGAAAAGCCGTCTGGAAGTCTATTGGCGTGAACGAATCCCACCGTTTTCTAACCTCTTGCAATGCATTTCTGGATTTTTTATGGCCTCATTTTATTCACTCAGCGACCCTGTAGCAGTTTCGCAAGTGTGTAAACCGGTCATGCCTTGCCGGGCTTCATCGAGTTGAAGCCCGTCACAAACAAACCGCTCACAGGCAAAATACACCCCGTGTAGTGGCAGAAAAGATGACGGCGATAGACGCTGATTACTGCACCATAAGACACAGTCGACAGTTGTTAATAACCGCTCAATCACGTAAGCCAGCCAACTTGTGAGTCAGGTGTTAGACTCCTGTTCACTCATTAGTTCCGTTTTGCATCGTGGGAGCATCTCTTTTATTTTTTCCATGACTCTTGATTTTCCTGCCTGTGTGAGTCGTGAGGTATCATGCCACAGTTTGCGCACGTCAAACACAGGTGGTTTTCGGTTGACATCAGCCTGTGTGACTGTTGGCCGTGGTTGCAGACATCACGTCTGGGCTGTGGCCTACACTTTTAGCTCAGGTACTTATCCGTCATCGGCCAGCGGGCAACGTTTTGCCAGTGCCGTTAAACAGTGGCAGATCCTACTGCCAAAATGGCCATTTAATGGAAGCCTGTTTTGTTGGACGATCCGCATTTAGTTTGTTGACTAGTCAAGCTAACGTTACAGTTGATTTTACTTAAAACGGTCAAGCAAATCGTCTCTTCCTGGTCTATGTGGTGAGATTTTGATTGGAGCACTCAATCTTCCAACAGCAGCGGTCCTCATTTTCACATAATTCACCCAGCAATTCTTTTTTAGGGAGAAGGACGTGGCAGCAATCGATGTTAATATGGGCTGTCCGAAGGAATACTCAATAAAGGTTGGTTCGGCCAGCTTCCCTTGCCTCTGATTATTTCCATTTTTTGTTTCTTCCTATGCGGAATGACTGATAAGCAGAACAAACCCCATCATCCTTTTCCCTTTTTTTATCCCATGACTACTATTGTAACGCACAATACACAAATGCTTTACATACTGTTTCCATTCAAATACACACTCCATCCTCATTATTTCCTTTGGCGGCTCATTTATTCCACCCCTTTTCCGAGACACTGACCGGTGTACTTCAAGATTGCATTCCCTTTCTTTCTTTCCACTTGCTACCCTGCAACCAACTGGTTGCCCGTTCTTCAAGGTCATCGCGGTTGCCGCAGTCCTTTAATGCATTCTTTAGTGTCGTTTGTTTGAACTCCTTAGGGTGGTATGGGAGCCGCGCTCCTGAAGAAACCCGAGGTGGTCAGAGAGGTAGGCTATCGAAAATTGTGTTACCACCCTCCACCTTGAGATCTTGACCACACTTGTGAACAATTTGAGCATTCCCGTTACTTGCAAAATAAGGATTCCCGATAACGTAAGTCCACCTGTCATTCCCACCACTTCACCGTAAGTATAGAACGATCTACTATATTTTAAATAGTAGGTTTTATTTTTTAAACTAGAAAGCTTTAGTGTGGTTAAGGACATCTGACCCATTGTTCTGTAGTCCGGTGTGCCAGTTACGTCCCGTGTTAATTAAAGTTGGAAGACACCATCGCGCTGGCAAAAGTTATAGAGTCGACCGGCGTAGCGGCGCTCGCCGTTCATGGTCGCAGACGGTGCGATCGCCCAAGCGATCCAAACCGGGAGGACGTGATTCGCGCGATCACCGGAGCCATCAAAACTCCCGTCTTGGCCAGGTAAGGAATTTGAGTTTTAAAAAATCACCCCTTCACTTTCCTTTGCCTTTGCTTACATCCTTAAACTATTACTGTTAGTGGAGGATCGAAGTCCATTATCCGCCTTCACGAGGACATTGAATTCTTTCGCCAGTTGACCGGGGCAGCTGGCGTGATGATTGGTCGTGCCGCCATGTGGAATCCCGCAATTTTCTCAGAACCACCAAAGGATCATCAACCACCCTCGCGCTTCCAACTCCTGCGAGAGTACATCGAACTGGTAGGTTAGCCATGTATCATCCATCATATCGGTTTTTCGGAACGGAGTTTTTCATTTCATCTACGGCCATCGAACTTGCACCGTAACCATGGCCGATCGTACGTGTACAGATCAAACAGGGTCAGTCTAAAGACAAGATCTACACAAGGCGCTTTTATTTTGATATGGTAGAAATGTCCAGTTAAGGTGTCTTTCCAGACTCTGGGGCAGTGTAAGCATTCAAAATATTTAGCCAAATCATGACAGGCAAACACTTGCAGGCCGTGTGCTGCTTTCGCCTCTTTAAGTTCCGGCAAGTGAGAACAGAAGGGATTAGGAAACTACGAAGTCCATAAGGTTAACGGATAGGATGAACAGACTCAGATATCATAAACTCCGAATGGTGAGGATGCACCTCATCCTGTTGGCTTTCCGAGGCAGGGTTGTAGAAATCATGACCAGACGGTCATTTGTTATGTCACAAATCGACAGTACCAACAGTTGGAGAGGCTATCTCACAAAACAAATACAATTGCACGCTTAACTGATACTTAACCAAAACCCTGATTGAGAGTCCAAAACATGAGAAAATATGCCACTGGATCCAGAAGTATAATTTCCGACTTAATTTTTATGTTCGCTCTAATCCCGGGGTTAGGTATTTTTAGCTGATGACGGCCAACAGGTCATTCCAGTCTCTATTACCCTTGTCAGTAATCTCCTGCATATATTTACATACATACGTATATAAGCCGTCGTCAGCCAGCCATGCCCAATCCCAGGTCTTGCGGCACCTGAGGCTCGGACCCTCTCCCCCCTCATTAGTAAGTCCACCAGTCGACCCATTGAGCCACTGGCTTCTGCTCTCGGTTTCGATCGGGAATATTGGCTTATTTTAAAAGTGTGTTTACCGATCGGGTTATGGGGCTTACTTGTTCCGTTGTCTCTTGTCTCTCTCATGTCTCCTATCAGTATACAGTAGATGAAATGTTAACCAAAATTCTCAAATGCGTTTTCAGCCCAAGAAGATAACTTAAGTAGGGTGGTTGTAGTATTAATTGTCATGTGGCTTTCTAGCCACGTCGGCTTTCAAACGAGCTCCTTATCGACCCTCTGCGTAAGCTATATTTCGCAAAAGTGACTATCAAGTAGCATGAATTTTTCCCATTGATTTTCGATGCTCTTATAAATTCAAATACATTTTATGGAAAACATGCATAAATATATTCAGTCCTTCACTTATTTGGTAGCAGATTTCGTCTTCTTTAACCTTTATGGTTGAAATAAGAGTGTACTTCGGTCTTTTAAGAGTTTCTAATTATGAGATTTTTTAAGACCATGTAATGTCCAATCGTACTGCATCGAATCAGCACATTAATGCTGCCTTATAAAGTGGACAACGTGGGTCCATATGCGTTGCAAAATTCCATGAGTCCCATATGTCCTCTTTATAGTAGTATATAGAAATGCACGGTTATCCTTGCACGAAAGGCATATAGCTTGTTGTTTAAAATTATTCGGGACGTGAGGACGTTTTTTACAACCGAAATATATTCTTTCCCATGTATAAAAATTTAAGAAGACGTAATTTACTATCAAGTGACTGCAAAGAAAGAATGCTCATGTTTTATATAAAGCATATTTGAATTTATAAGGACATCGGAAGTCGATGAAAAAATTCATGCTACTTGAGTAGCCACTGCAGGGAATATAGTCTATGTAAGCGGTTGATAAGAGGGCCTTTCGAAAGCGGGCATTCTGACGTGACTGGAATATCTTAACGTTATGCGACATGATAATTAATACTGTAACCCTACTAAAGTAATCTTTTGGAACTCAAAACATTTTTCAGAATTTTAGTCAACATTTAATGAGCTAACATATCTACTGTATATTCCTGGTCCGTATACGACTGCCTGCGAGAACTCTACATTGAGCCCCAAGGCCCCAAAATTGCAATGAACATTTAAGCGGAAGACACTCAGTTTGTACGGAATAGCCGGGTTTCAGTTTCAGTTTATTTGACGGAAACATAGATGTTGAACCTTTGAACTCCCTACTTGTTACAAGGAAGCGAATTATGCCAAAAATTTGATAATGGAAACATCAAACTGCTACAGAAGTTTTTTCAGATTGGCAAAGTTTTCGAAACCAGATGGATAAACGAATTGTTTTAAGTGTTTAAGACATTAACGTTACTAAATGTGCTGTACAGTAGTCTGTCTATGGATAATTGGTGCTATCTCACATGTAACGGTCATGGGACAATAATACAAAACAAACGTTACTGACATACAGGTAGTAATATAACAACATTAATAAACTGTTCGAGCAAAATGCTAAGACAATGTCGGTCAGGTGACATTATGACGTTTACCGGTACAGTGGTACCCGTTACAAACAAGTAGTGCTGCTTGTTGCATAATTTTTATGTGACAGGGGTTTTGTGCACCTCCGGCGCAGGTAGTAGCCAAAAGCACAGACATATGTTCCATCGGCTCGGCTTCCCAGTAACTTGGTGTTAAGTGCCTGGGGCATGACCTTTTAGGGTCAGCCCCGGAATCGTAATGATAATTTGAGTCGAAGACAATCGAATTTTACGGAATAACCATGTAGTGCCCATCCTGCAAATAAGTTATGTGTATGCCGTTGAACTATGCAATTTACGATAATTTCCTCTTAGATCATAATCATTTTTTTACCTGGTCCACTTACACAGGCTGTGAAGTATGACCACCATATAACCGGCACGAAGTACTGTCTTCAGCGCATGCTCAACGAGGATACGACTATTGAGCGGTATGACAAAACGCTTACGGCCGCTCGGATGACTGAAGTCTGGTAGGTCCCCTGCGGGCTGAGAAACTTTCCATCCTGCTTTGCATTCTCCGTTAAAATGTTTGAGCCTGTCAATTTAAACCTTTATAAAACCAGATAATTTACCAAAGAGGGCTGACCTTGGCAACCCGTGTCCACTTCTTCTTTTTCAGCGAAATCTGGGGCCTATCAGAGGACGTCTGCGAGCTCGCTAAGCAGTGCACTGACGACCGCGTTCTGGTTAGCACGGCCACCGCCACCACTACCAAGGATGCTGTCGGTACGGACATCGAAGAGCCCTCCCTGTCGGAAGTCAAACGACCTCGTCTCGGGGAAGTACCAGCCGAAATTGACCGCGCCGCTGCCGCCGATCCCGATGCTGCGGTGGTCGTCCTACCCATCGGCTTTGTCCGCTCTGACTGGCCAGGCGTTGGTGACACTCCTAAACAGTTGCTGGTGGAGTATTGCAAAAAGAAGCAGCTGGAATTTCCCACCTACACAGTGGTATCTGTTGACTTTATTCTTTTATCCATTCTGCTGTCCAGAGGAAATGTACTGTGGCTCACTGAGAATACTGACTCACCGTTAGTCGTCACCCGCAGACCATCTACGTAATTTACTTGTGCAGGTTCTTATCTCCTAATAGTTCGACCGTCGTTGCCGACGATGTCCACCGTGTGCTCCACGGCAAGGTGAGAGCAGGGACGGTGACTTGCGCGTGAATTATTTTATAGTGGTAGTAGACTTGCACAGCATCTAACGCACTCTCCCTTCCTCCTCCACCTGGAACCGGTGTCAAGACAGAGTCAAGAAGACCGGAGGCGGGGGAGGGCGCAGGTGGATGGCACGGTCGAGCCCTCACCCTGGCATTCCACTCCACACCCCCTGGTCCACACAGCAAACGACCAAGATTTTAACCAACAGTAAAAATAGGGGACGGCAGGGGCCTTAATGTGCGCAACGTCAGCCGGCGGCTATGTCTGCCATCGCACTCCCGAAATGCTGGCATTTGTTATGGTGCGCCTTTCGATAATGCCTGCCAGAATCCAGCACATCTACCACGTGGCCTGTTTGGGGGGTACTTGTGTCTCCTGCTTCGTTTGTCGCGGACTTTCCGCTGGTATGAAAGACAGAAGCTGGAGGGACGTGGATCGGTATCGTTTCTCTTTAGATACAACGCTTAGTTTCGCCATCGTAAAAAATAGATGCTTTGGTAGGGGGCGCTCGCCGATCGTTCTTACGAAACTCGTTCCGTTGTGCCTTGCGTGCTCTTTCTCGGGTCCAACCAGCAGCCGCACAACGGCGCACGAAATACGCAGAATTGCATTACCGACAAAGACAAGGGAGACTGGAATGACCATTTCTGGCTTATTAGCCGTCGTCAGCCAGTCATACCCAACCCCGGAGCGTGGAACACCTGGGACTCGAACTCGCGACCTGTTGGTTAGAAGTCCACGCCTCTAACCACTGGGCCACGAGCCTCGGGTGCTGCCGCAGCAAATAGTGGCTTGCAAAGCCGTAAGCAGACGAAATAACACAACCCCACTCAGGACCGTGAGGGTGGGGGAAAGGGGCTCAAGTTGCAATAAATCCTCAATATGACTTATCATGACTCCAAATAATGTGGAACCCAAGAACATCTATTCAAAACTTGTGTGATGTCAAGGGTCAGCACGCGTGCGATGCGTGGACGTGAACTCAGCCCCCTCAGTAGTTGCCCCCCGTCTCTATCCTATTTCTCTACCGGTACACAGTGAAAGAAGGAGTGGGACAGATGCTGGAAAAGTCACCCTCGTTATGCCTATTAAAATCGCGACTGCATCTTCGGGACAGTGATGGTCCTTGCTGCTTGCAATGGTCTTACTCAACTGTTTTCTGTCGCGGGCGCACGATTACCTGTTGCTTTTTGTCAGAAAACTAGGTGAATATTGTTATTGTTTAATTACGATAAATTTATCCTCTCAGCGCTATCGCTGTTAAGTACACCCAAAGAAAGCCTGCGGATCGTATCCCGCCAGTCGTCCATAGGCCTACCTGAGACGTAAGTCGTCAGTTCGGAGTTTCACTAGCAAATCTCCGACTTCGAAGCACCTTCGCATTGTTTAACGTCCCCAAAATGCTCGCCGCTGCAGATGTACAATTTACAAACGCTTTGTCAGGGGCTCCTGACTTCTGGGGCCCTCTGCACATCTCTGAGTGTTACAAAGGCGAGCGAGACCTGAATGGCCATTTTTGACTTGTTCGACGCTGTAAACCAATCATACTGGAGATCGCTTGAGAGTGGCCTTCGCCGATGTGGTCTGACAGGTGGATGGAA